>JANIJG010002276.1:0-23348 GCA_024611175.1 Megaceryle torquata | reverse complement strand
GAGAGGAGAGAGAAAGAGAGAGGAGAGAGAAAGAGAGAGGAGAGAGAAAGAGAGAGGAGAGAGAAAGAGAGAGGAGAGAGAAAGAGAGAGGAGATGTAGAAAGTTAGAAATAAAGTAAAGGAAGAACAAAGCAGCAGCAGAAGAGTTCAAACTGTCTCTAAAGATATCACACAACCAACTTAGGAACTTTCTACAGGTGTAAGAGAGTCAGTTTGCACAGCTGCAATTTCTACAGCAACACTCAATAAGAGCAGTTTGGCAGAGCAAGGTTGTGAAAGCCTCTGATAAAAGCATTTCTGGTACCAGCAAGGCAGGAATTTCTATTAGATCCTGGCACCTAACAAAGCCTCTCATGGAGCAGAACTCCAGATGGAGGCTATAAACACCAGCAACCATCGCCACTGCCTGCACAAGACTTCCCCTTGGAACAAGCCTGGAAGTTAAATGCACAATCCTTCCTGGTATTCTAACAAGGAGCAGAATGAAGTGAGGAGATGATACAACTGGCTGCAGTCATCTGTAGTCTGGACAGGCACGTGCCATGCAGGACAGAGAGATGGTTTGTTGAGGCATGAGGGCATCCCCCCCAAATTAAAAGGAGTGAAAGCTAAAGTGTTATTCTCTGACCTAACGAGGATTGCTCAGAATGAATGAGAAAATGAGCGAGTTGGACCAGTAATAAGCATCGGTGAGTCCATAACCATCCAACTGCAAAGCCTCAAATCCATGAGCGACTGTTTCAGGACTCCAAGAGCGTTTGGGATTAGGCACGGACTCTCCATGCAGTCCCCCACATTGTTGAGCCATGAATCCAATTTCACACACCGCGCTGACTCTGAAAGGACCTTACTCGTATTTTCCTTACACCAGCTCCCGCGCCGAGGCATTTGCAGCAGCTCTCATTTTGTTTCTCAGTTTCATGAGGTTCAGAAATAGCAACTCAGGAAACGTTAACTCAATTCAAATGGACCAAGAAATGCCTTCCCAGATAGCAGATTAATATCTTTTTCCATCATGGAAATTACTAGCTCACATCCATAAGATATTAGCACATGTCCACAGACAGGGCTGAGCATCAGGCTTCCCTCAGAGGAATACAAAGAGTTCTCCTGGCTCACATCAAGCTCACCCTTTTGGTGCATTTGATAATACTGGTTCTTTATGCACAGACAGGAGGAGGGGAAGGAAAAGTATTATCTCATTACTGACACTGATCGCAGTTCAGGCACTAAATCCTGCCTAAGAGAACATGCATCAAAATATTCATAACTTGATTGCATGAGAAGAAACTATTATCAGTCTGCAGCCTTGAGAGGCACTGTCCTATGACATTCAGGAGAAGATGACCAGAGCATGACCTTCAAGTTTTATGACTGGGACCAAAAAATTTGCCAGCATTTCATTATGATCTTATTAATGTTATGAGCTCGGGGAAGAGTGTGGCAATAATAAGTATTATTAGAATAAGTATTATTATTAAAATACGTATTATTATCATCATTATTTCAGCTATGTGCCCATAACAAATCAGTTCTATTATGTCCCAGGGCTTTCTCTTTGGCTTTCCTAATCGCATTGCCACTACACAACCTCCAGCTGGTTTGAAATCTGACTGCCATGTGCCACTTTCCTATTTCAATCTCCTTGCTTTTTAATCAGCTTCCTTTTTTAAGTAGATAATTTGCATTTGGTTGCCAGTGGCTATAATAAAATGTTCGAGTGAGTCATTCTCATTGTCTTGCCACAACATGAGGAAATCCCAAATGATGCAATTTCCACTTTGCTCAGCTTTGAGTTACAGGAGACAGTAAAAGCCAACTTATCCTGGCTACATCAGAAGCTGGAGCACTTGAGACTATTTTCTTCTGAACAGACTGTGGGTTATAATGATTTTGTATCTATTCAGACCATGGATATCAGGCATTTTTCCACTGGAACAAAGCACAGGTTTCTAGATCATCCTCTTGGCTGCCAACCCCCCTGAGAGGGACTAGATGATCTCCAGAGGTCCCTTCCAGCCCCCTTTCATTCTCTGATTCTTGCCCCAAAGCATGGCCAAAACTTCTGACCTGTCCATGCCTTAACATTGACATCAACATCTCCTACTCCCTGTCCATGACCAAGTGAATAATCTTTCTCCTTCACTTTCTCCTGATAAAAAATGGAGCAATGACCCTCCTGGTATAAGTCGCTTGGCAAATTGTATCTCGTTTCCAGCAATTATGGGATAAGACAGACCCATTCAGTAAATCCAGCCACTTTCTACCTCAATTCCCACACTGCAGCTCTTGAGTTGAGAACCACCACTGCAGAGTGGGAACCTGCCACAGCAGTTTCTTGATACCTTTCCAGAGACCCAAATTTGGGAAGCAAACAAGGCCAGCTTGGCCCATGCTTGACTGGCCAAGCCAAGAGAGGCCAGAAAATGCTGGGACTGCACAACTCTTGGGGAGCTCCTGGCAGCAGTCTTTCATGGGGGATGAGAAGAGACCCATGAACTGTGTCACCAAGGAGGAAGATGCTGCAATTTACTCTCTGTCCTCCTTGATGTGAATCCTCTTGGGTGCAGGAAAGGGTGCCCAACCTAAAGCTCCAGAGACCATGGAATAGGTAAAACTACATCAACAGCCAGGTTCCTTCCCTGGATATTTTCAGAGCGCTATTCTTAACAGACTCTACAAAACCTCTGTCACATCTTGAGCACAAACCCTGTGATTTCACATGGGAAAGGAGTGCCGAGATGTCATTTGTACAGGAGAAAGACACTTGAAGACATCATTTGTACACCCTGGCTCCCCAGGTGAAACCTGTCACTTTACAGAGCTGTTCAGAAGAGGTTCCTGAAGACGACATGCTCACAGTTTCCATCACATTGCAAGTCTCATCCAGTCTGGATTTAGTGCAAGCACATGCTCTTCGGGGAGGAAGCACCAAACCAGTAACATACACTGCAGCTGTGAACAGGAACCAGCAGCCTTTGTGGGGCAACAAGTTCCTGAACTTTCTAATTTTTGGAAATCTGATAGTTTGCATTTTTTCCCCTCTCTTAGAATTTAATTCTTCCCTGCCCTGTGCAGCCACTTACATACACATCAAACAAATGCAAGACCAACTTGAGGACTTGCTGCTGCGGCTCCAAAGCCCCACGAGGAACTGAACCATTTAAAAGCCCCCTTGAGCCCTTGCTAATGTTCAAGTATTTATCTAACACCTGGGCTTTGTTAAGTTTTCTGGTAGCGTGGCCTTCAAAAGTCTATTGCTACATGCTAGGGGATGATTAAAGCATTTGGCTTTCCATGGTAACACGACCCATCTATAATCGCGTTCCTTAGCGAGAGCCAAGACAACTCTACTAATAATTTCCTTTAATAATAAGTCTTCAGGAATAATTCTGACCTTTAATCCCAGAATGTGAGGCAACACGTGATTGACAGATATCACAGCCTTCAGCTAATTAAATATTCTTGAATGGTCAGCAGTGGGAGAGTTTTTAAAGGAAATAATTATAGGTGCCAGACTCCCTAGAGCAGTTCTGTCACCACCCAAAGGTCTGGCGCAGTCCTGGGGTCGCTCTGCCAAGCATGGAACCGCTCTACATCTGTACAGAGGGGCCTCATCAGGCTTCCCCCACTAACAGGAGGTAAATGGAACACCACCCTCAATCACACAGAGCAATTAAGCATGCAGTGTTAATTAGTTACAGCAACGATGATCTTCTAGACAGGGAATGTGCTATCCCTTGTAAATGATGCTGCCACAGAACTGTTAATTTCCTTTTGTGATTAAGCTGCCTGGGTATAAATCAGATGCTGCAACCACCCCAAAATACAAATTGCTGTGCAAAGATCATAGTCAAAGGCCGGGAGAGAGGAGGGCTGTGATATTTTGCATGGACTAGATGGCCTTGTCATGCCTGTCAGAAAGCCACAGGGATACGCCACGTCTTAGCAGATTAATTAATTTTTTTTTTTCTGGTGTGAAAGCATGTTCAGTCCATCACAGCTCTGAGCTGGGCTTAGGCCTTTGGACAGCACCGTAATAAAATTATTTGCAGGAGATTACAGAACTGCAAAGGAAAAGCTTATTGCCACTTTGCAAGGGTCGTAGAGGATGAGCTCTTCTGCAGTTTGTCACCAGCTCAACCCCACTGCTGTGACTACTGCTCTTCAGGAGACAGCCCGTATGGCAGCAAAAGGTATTTGAAAGTCCACCTCCAGCAGAGATGATTTGTTATGATAAATCTCAACCAAATCAAGTGTTTTGCCAACAGCAGTTGGAAGGCAGCCATGCTTTTATTGCATGCACATTCTACATATCCCATTGCTATCATTCAGTAATAAATATATTCATAGCTCATACCAGTTGCCTGCCTCAGATTCAGATGGTGCTACAGCCAGAGAAGACACCTGTGTGGACTGGAAAGCACATCCCTCATTTATCAGTCTCTCTTCCACTCTGTAATACAGAATAAGTCAGATGTTATGGACAGTTTTACTGCAAAGCATGTCGTCTGCTCTGGGGCCTCGGGGTCAGCTGTAACCCAGGGTCACCCCTGCGTGACCTCTCTAGATCCTTGGGCTGAGCTTTGTGCAACAGGCTCCCTGGAAAGAGAAGCAAGCCAAAGGAGAAAAAAAAAAAAGAAAAAAAAAAAGAAAAAAAAAAGGGGCAAAAGCTGCTTTCTTGGGGAAAAAAAAAACAACCAAAAAACCAACAAAAAAATCTTTACAACATTTGCACAACTAAACCCATTCACTTGGCAATTAAGCCTTGGAAAGTTTCGTCCGCTTTGCGCAGAAGGAAGCGTTTACATCTTCTAGTCACGGGATGCAGGTGGTGATGTTCTGGAGGAGATTACAAACAGCTTGTAGGCATCTTGCAAAGTTATTGCTGTGTTGTTGTAAGTAGATCTCAGCACATAACAGCACATCCAAGCCCAGATGGCCCTCACAAGGCACAGAAGTCAGAAATAACCCCTAAAGGCAGCAGTGCTGCTGCGGTCCCAGCCCAAGGACCCACCTGAGGAGCACAGCAGGCTGTGTTCTGTGCAGGGTTAGTTAAGATCCTGCTGCTTAATGAGGATGCGCGGAGCAGTTGCGTGGACAAGGAAAGGCTTGCCTTTCAGTTTGGCATCAAATAAAATCCGTGTCGCATCACGCTGTTAATGAGCCCACACATCACTGGCAGGGCTATTGTATAATTTAGCACCACAAATATCATCATTCTCCAGAGTTTTCATAACTCTCTTCTCTTTATTTGTAAAGTGTTAATGTGCTGCAGAAGAGAAAGTCACACGTTGACGTGCAAGCCCTAGAATACTGGAAACTGTAACTGGGGAGGAAGGGATTCAGCTAGAAATTTTTAACTTTCAAATGCCACGTGTTCCTGCAGTTCTGACTTTTGTGGAAGTTGCACCGAGCGTGTGGGGTCTGAATCCTGCCCTGAGCTGCAGCACACCAAAGAGAAGGAGGAAGAGGATCTGGGGCTAGACTGCAATTGAGACACGCTTTAACTGCGACCAAAGGTTACATTCCCCACTCTTCGGGTCGCTTTGCAGCACTAAAGGCTCAAAAAAACTCTTTGGGATGATAAATTCAGCAAGGTAGGGGTTCTCATTTTCCTGTACAACACCTGCACACCTCCACACACTGCTGTAGCATCTGAATATTTATAGCAATGACAATATCTTTGAAAACTGTTGGCTCTTGCATTTTTCTTCTGGGGTCAAAACTCTGCTAGAAGCAACAGGCCTTTGTGGATCTTCAGCAGAGGAAAATATTTGAGGGCTTGGCTTTTTCTTCTTTTTTTTTTTTCCCTTAAGAGGTTTGATGGTAATAGAGATGATCTTTAAGGTCCCCTCCAACCCAAACTCTTCTGATTACATATATCATTTTGTAGTGAAGATCTCTCTCTGACCCGTGATTTCCCCAACAAATGGTAAATGCTTGTATAAAACCCTGTAAGTGTCCCACTCAAACAGATGAAATTGTGACATTCAAATATTCTCACCCAGAAGCAAAAAGACAGGCTTTAGCAGACCAGAAAGGAAACAAGCAGATTATACCCCCAGAGATAAGAGAATATGTTTGGAAAAGCTTTTAAGTACCTCAAGAGCAAAGGGTTATTTGAAAACCAACACGTCAGTCAGATGTTTTGACATGAACATGCTGGTTCCATCAACACCTCTATGGTAAATATTTTAAGATAATCTTGTTCTGAAATAGAAAAAGTGGCTACTTTATTTGAATGTCCTCATTGCTGCTGGGTTCCTAACAGCAAACTAAGGCTCAGAGTGATCAAGCTGGTCGAGCTTTATAATGCTGGGGCTAGGGTAGGATATCGCCCTCCTAAACCTGGCTGTATCAGGCTGGTACAGCATAAACACTCTCAAACCCAGTTGCTTGTTGAGTGCTTATGCCAGAGCTACCTGCCCATCTCCTGCCCTGACCACTGATGTGGCTCCACCTTCCTGAAAAGGCTTCCCTAATGTGAAGGGGAATGCAGCCAACCCCTTCCCCGAGCCAGTGGGGCATTTTACTGCTTTGCCACAAGCACCACGAATTGAAGAGATGGGATGGTTCACTTCTAGAGAAGAACTGGCATCTTTTTCCTCCTTTTAGAGTCAGCAGCTCCCACCCATACCCCTAACAGGGCATCCCTTCCCCTTGGTGAGGTGTCAGCAAAGCTGCAGCCATCAACTTTGGAGAGAGGGTTGCAAACCACATTCTCCCTGCTCTCAAACCAGGGCCAAGCAGCCAAATCACCCCCTGATTTTCTGCCTTTTCTTTTATTTTCTCACATCGACAGAACATTTCCCCTTTGCTCCTCATCCTCAGCAGAACATCCTGCAGAAACCACTGATATTAAGCTCAGAAACAATTCAGAGAGAAGGGGAAAGAGCACTCTAAACCCAAACATGAATGAGACCATCTGGCAAAAAGAAGCAAAGCCTGTTAAAAGCCCACTTTGTCCTGCCTATATCTCCAGCACAAGCTGTCAGTGGCATTTCAATAGGAACAAGTTTCATTTACAGTGCTGCATGCAGTGCTCAGTTTAATTTAGGCTTTTCCTTCAGTATAGACTGGTTTGTTGTACTGAAGCTGGTGGGATTGCTTATGAAGTAGAGGTATAATCCAGCTTGAGTAACAGCGTCAGAGCCTGGACCATCATCTCAAAAGCCTCAGCCCTCATTTACTCGAGCATCTGTTTGCAATTTAGTGTAGAGAGGGAATTAAACAACACTCAACACAACAAGAAACTTGACAGAAATATGTAGGCTCATTCAATCTTGCTGTGTCCACAGCAGCAAACCCTTCCTGCCATAGTCACTCTCGTACTGCCTTTTGAACGTAGCTTGTCTCAAGTTGGCTGATAGCACCACAGCTAACGAGTTCTCACTCATTACCACTGTTAGTATCAGGACTGGAGAAGCTTTACACAGCCTTAGAATTGTAGAATATCTCAAGTGGGAAGGGACCTATAAGGATTATTGAGTCCAACTTCCTCTTCCTCACAGTGCTACATAAAACATTATCAGCCATACCGTGAGGAAGAAGCACCACGTCACTCCTGCATCCATCACCACCTCAACACAAGGAAGAGCTTTACTGAAGTCATAGAGCCTGGAACAGACTCCCCAGAGAGGCTGTGGAGTCTCCTTCTCTGGAGACTTTCCAGACCTGTCTGGCTGCATTTCTGAGTGATCTGCTCAAGTTCTGTCCTGCTCTGGCAGGGGGGTTGGACTCGATCTCCAGAGGCCCCTTCCAACCCCCACCATTCTGTGATTCTGTGATCACTGGATGGAAACCAGAGAAGCCTAAAGGAGCTACAGCACTTTTATTAAATTAATAATATAAATGAACTAAATCCATTCAGTTCAGTACAAAACTTCAAAGAATATTCAGTTTAGGCAAAGCACATTCAAATATTTAAGACAAGCACTAAAATAACAACTCATCACCCAATATCACTCTGGTGCTGCTGCACCACCACTTCTTAAATGCTGTGCCATATCCAAACTATCCCAACTCTCCATATCATATCCAACTATCACTGGCATAGTTTTAATGAGAAAAGATCTCTGCTGATGATATTTCCACTCCTGAATCCTGCTCTATGTTCTAGGACTGGCATATTAGAGAGAAATAAGGCAGGAAGACAACCCAGAGGCCTGGTAGGTACCATGATGGTCATTTTCCTTTTGGTTTTGGGGTTTGGTTTTTTTTTTGTTTGGGTTTTTGTTTTTGTTTTATAGTTCTGGTTAACCATTATCAGAAAATCAGCCACCTTAATCTCAGGAAAAGAGGCGTGTTAATGACTGCACCGACTTAGTGAGTGTTTTAAGCTTTAGATTCAATTTTAGTTTTTTGCATGGAGCATATAGAAGAATAGCATGAAGAACTGATGTGCTTTGGGGCTACATCAGAGTCCTCTGAACATTAGCAGAGCTCTGCTCTGAGCACTCTCTGTTGGGAGTTACAATGGGCTTTAAGATAAGTCATTTGTTGCTGTAAACATTAAAATCAGTTGGGTTGGCTTTAGTCACTCTGGGACTGGCATTCTGAGGACAGGTGTTGGGAGACTCTTTTGCTCTCAGCTGTTATGCACCAAATAAATCATCTGTGCATCTCCTGCAGCCCTCAGAAGGGTTTGTATGGCCTTTGATGTCTCAGTAGGACCCATACAGAGCGTGCTGAGACTTGAAGAAAGGAGGACACGTGGATACTGCAGAAGATGTAGCAATTCCCACAGTGTTTTTCATTGGTCTGGGGGGTCTTTTTTCAGCACTGGGCATTGCAATTCCTTTAGCACTGGGGCAGGAAGGAGGACTTAACTGGACATCACTCAAGATAAAGCAGATGTTGAATAGCTGGGGAATTTTTATGTCCCTCCTAAATGGAGAAATGTTTCCTCCCTGTTCCAAGTCTCTCCCACCTCTTCACCTTCTTGCCCAACATTGCAGCTCCACGGGCATCAGCAATTCCCACACGATGACTGCACATGTGTGTAATTGGAAGGAGAAATGGCTAAGCAAGTAATTAGGCAAGCAAACTATTTACAGATCTAAAATAACCGCTTTTCAGACACCAAGTTCAACAAAGAAATGGGTATTAGCAGCATGCATGTAATTAATCTATTAACTAGTGTTCTGGTGACGTGTTTCTAAATCCGTATTTACTCAAGCACATAGAAACCATTTATATATTGCTCTGGAAAAGGTTAGGTGCTGTCAGGTAAAATTCATCTTATTATAATCCCATGATTAGCAAGATTTTTTTTTTTTTCTCCTTTGCATTTATTTCTGTTACCACACAATAACATTTAGGGAGATTGGTGTCTTTGTTTTTCAATGTTTTCCTCTTGCACAATAATAGAAATGTAAGTTGGGTTGAGGAAACAGATTTATTTTCCCCAGGGTTAAAGGAGATCTCTGTGATTTCAAAGCTGGAGGTTATTTTGCAGAGCCCCACAAGAGTTAAGACTATTTTCATTCATATAAACATGTTATTACAGCTCTGATGGATTAATATATAAGAGCTTATGATGTTAGAGCCCCACATTTTTCAGGAAAAAAAAATAAAACAACATAAAAAAAAGAGTTTGGGGATGCCACATAAGAAGAACAGAATCATTTAGGTCGGAAAAGACCTTTAAGACCATTGGGACCATGCTAAAAGGAATAAAACTTCCTTTCTTGAGGGTTTTTTAATTCAAATAAATAAATAAGTGTATTAACACCCCCTGGCATCTCCATTGCCTTGGTACAGAGCCATGGAGGACCTGCTATAAGCAAGCACCCAAATTCACCTTGTCCTTAACACCACCACTTGCCTCGCTGTGCAGAGGGGCTCCCAGAGCCCCTCCAGCCTCATCCCAGCACCACACCAGTGCGGATCCAGCACCCGCAGGTGTGACCAGAGCCCACTGGACCAGACACGCAGCTGCCACAGCCCCTGTCCCTCCGCATCACCCAAGCAAGCGGCCAAAAAGCAAAGGCTCGTGCTTTACGAGCTCACGGCGACCATCGCACCGCGTCAGCTTTTGTCTAAAAGGATCCCAAAGCTCACTTCAGAACTTATTTTGCACTTCTGCAGCTTCTTGCTGGCTGGAAGGTGGCGTTGCATGGTGCAGTCACACTCCCCTCTGCTGGCTGCTTCTCCGGAAGCAGGGCAGCACCAGGAAAAGCAGGGAAAAAGGAATTGTTTTAATATCTCAAGTGATTCTTGGTTTACTTCTGGGTATTGCTTAGATAAAAACTGTCTTTGGCAATGATGGTTACACAGCGGCAGCAAGGTAAGTTTGATTGCCAGTTAAAATACCTTCCTCTGCCTTACCACTGGATTCTTTCTGGAATTTGACTTTCACCTCATGCTTTACTTGCTCACTCACCTGCAGGGTCCCAGGCAGGGAGCAAGCAGAGCTCCGGGCAAGTGACAGCAGGATCCCTTTGTTCTCACAGCCCCCCCTCCCGCACCCAGCAGCAGAACACATCTCATTTGTACTGTGATACCCATAATATTCACACTGAAATGAGAAAAGCCGAGTGTAGGGCTTTTCTGGGGTGGGGAGGTAAAGAAACCACCTAGTTCTTTGTCCCTGCTTTCTTTTAAAAATAAGCCCTGGCCAACCAGTCCCACCCAGACCATGGATGATGCAGAAGGACCAACCTCGTTTCCAAGGCTCAGCTTGTTAATGAGCATCCACAGGGCACTGAAGGTGAATCCACCCTTCCCAGCTTCACCTCCCCACACAGAGCTTGGGCCCCTGGGACCCTCTGACCTGGATGAGCAGGAAACTTCCTGAGTCAGCAAAACTCCTCAAACCTGTTGCACCAGCGTGTGACTGCTAAGGAAGTGGGAAGAGGGAAAGTCAGGCCAGTGCATCAAGCCTCTTACACTTTCTTGACATTCAGTGTGAGAAATCAGGTGTGAAGCTGACAAAAGGAGCAAGTCTGGACTCCTATCACGTTCAAGAACCAGAGAATCATTTGGGTTGGAAGAGACCTTTAGGGTCACCAAGTCCAACCACAGGTTGAAGGAAAGTGGGAGAGAGAAAACTGACTTAACTAGGAGCAACGGGGTCTTAATTTCTGTGTGATGCCCTTATGGCCTTCACTTCCACCTTCTTTCCCTCCCCAAAAAATATGGAATATAATTCTCCTTTTCTGAACATCTGGTATTCCAGCTGTTAGGATTTACTGTCAGTCTGCATTAGAAATTAAAACCTATGCTGGATTAACTGGTAGACTTTTGTCAGCTAATACCAAAAGGACAATTTTTAGACACTGAAAACACTCTGCACCTTTGTGAAGGAGAATCAGCTGCTCCTTGAACAAGCAGCTCAAGAACAGTCACCCTATTACAGCTAATTTGAAAAATTAGCAAAATTTAACAATAAGCCTGAGTTAACCTAAAAGGATACACCCTAAACTGAGTCATCACTGTTTGCTGCAATGCAAAAAACCATCCAGAGACTAAAAGGATTTCCACCAGGTCACCACAAGTCACCCCAAGTCACCCCATGGCACTAGAAGAAGAAAGGCAGTTAAAAGCTAAGAAAAGCAACCAACATCATTCCACTGCCTTGCAGAGCTAACTGGAAACAACCATCAGCTTTGTGACCAAGAAAGGCAAGAGTCTCCCAATTCATGTGATCAGAAATATTTCAGCATCCTTGGTACATCCGTAAACCTGAACTTCAGCACTTCACCCCATCAGCTTCCTTAAAGGGGTGCATCCCTTTCACCATTGTTTACAGAACAGTAGAAAGTGATTAAATCTGGTTTCACTTCATTTTTAATGAAGCCTCAATGAGTGCACCTCAATAGCACAACCTTCATATTTCAGTTTAATAAAGATAGGAAATTGCCAAGATTAGCGATTTTCAGTGTTAATAACTTAACAACTCAATAGACCTTGTAATTAAAAATAAGCTTAAGGAGGCTGCTAAATTATTTTGATAATGATTTAAGGACCAATTACAGAAAAGACGTCATTCTTCCTTTTCTAATTAGATATATTGGAAACAGTGAAGCTGAGAAGTTCTTATAGCAACCATTTTTTATGGCAGTAAGGACATTCATATGCTCAGTATCAGAAAAGTTGAACAAAAACCAGTCCAGGGACCGCTCTTCAAAGGACACTTGACTGTAAAAGAAGAGGTGTTAAGAATGATGTTCTTAGTTCTGCTGCTTTGTGGTGGCTGGGATGGATGGCCTTGAAGATCACTGCTCTATCAGCTTTATGGGAGGATTTAGAGCTCCCATGAAGCTACTCAGCCTCTTAGGAGCAAAAATTGCAGCTGCAGTTTGGATTTGGGGCAGGAGAGGGACCATGATGTTAGGGGACCATGGACACCACCCCTCAGCCTCCCCGCTGAGTCTGTTCAGGGAATCTCCCTCCAAGAAAATAAACCACCAAAAGCAACCCCAAAACAGAAGAAACCTCAAATTCTCAGGCCAGCCTGGGCTCTCAACAGCAAAAGAACCTTATGGGGAGACCACGGTGACCAGACGCTCACCTGGACTCTGCAGTGTAAAACACTTATGTTTGGGCTTGGTTTTCCAAGATAGCTTAATAACAGCTTAATGAGAAACCAAATGGGGAAAGTTCCCATCTCAGTCCCTAACACCCCCATTGCTTGCCTTGAGCCAGCTCTGGAACTCATGTAGCTGCATCCTAAACCAGCTCACTGCCCCAGAATGACTGAAAATCGAGTCAGGAAGAAAAAATAAAAAAAATTTAAAAAAAAAAGGAAGAATTGTTTTAGTGGGTTAGGATCCTACTTACCTTGCAGCACAGAGGAGCGTGGTGTGGTGAAACAAGAGCCTCAGCAACCCAACCCCGTGGCTGCTGATACCCCCAGGGCCATCCCACCTACAGCCTTCAGCTTAAGTAGAAGAGGACCTGCCCCTTCCCTTTCAGGGCAAAAACAGCTGCCAGAATCCTCCTCCCACCCCCACCCCTCACACCACTGCCTCAGGACTGAGGCAGAAAATTGAGGGCCAGGTGAGTACCAGCTGGCAGACAGGTTGCTCTTAGCACAGTGTGCCAGCATTTCACAGGCAATAAAAGGTAATAAAATCCCCTCCAAGGTGCCTCATCACCGCTTTCCTAAACCAACCATCACTTAGGAAACCCCTGACCCATGTTTTGTCCACCTGGGCTGGCAGCTGCTCCCTGGAAACCAAGCAAAGATTCCCCAAGCCTGAGTTACAGAGCACCCCGCTCCTCCGTCTAATATTAACAGTCTCTGCTGGAGCCACAGAAATATCCCTTTTTTCTTTCTATTGTTTTTGTAGCATTTAAATTTATTTACGAGAGATCCCATTTTTCATCTCCACGTTGCAAATTAATTTCCCATAACTCAAACCACCCTGCTCAGATAAACCTTTCCCCACTCACCCTGTGTACAACTGAGCAGCAGCCAAGGACAGTTGGCTTCTCTTGAGTAATACGCACTGGTGCTAAATGAAAATTAAACTATAAATATTTTAAAATACCTGATTTCCTGGATAGTAAAAGTGAAATGTATCATTTGTTTAAACTATCCTATTCATTATTTCTTTCCTCGTTTCATAAAACCCAACCACTAACGAGAACCTACGTAAATAGAGCTTCAACTTTCATCTTGAGTTTAATCAGAAAGCTCTTCAGGAATATTTTATTCCTTTTATCAGAGTATTGATGGAAGTCGTAATTCACTTTAATGTGCAAAAGTTTCCTTTCTTCAGTAAAGAAATTCATCATGACATTTCTTGTTGGCAAGATCTGACATAAATCTGCTTGCTTTTTCCTCTATTTGATCTCAGCGCTTTATGAATTTTTGATTGCCCGCACTTAACTTTCCACAAGCAAATTCAATTAGAGAAATTAAAAAACAGTAGTTCAACCCTGATGACCTCATCAACAAATGGCTCTTTTATTGCACAGTGGATGACATATGCTCTGCTCTGCTGGTGCTGCCGGAGGCCTTGTAAAACTGGATCACAAGAAACCTTTCCCTTTTTTATTGGTGGGATGAGGAAAGAACCTAGCAACTACCCAAGTCAATTCAGGCACTTCCTTGTTCACAATTCCAAGGCTACCGAGAATGAAAAAATGTCCTGGGAAAAAAAAAAGCCAATGTGTTGAAGTCACCGTGGCAGCACCGCCGTTAGCCAAGGCGAAGGGGAAAGTTTGTTATTTTCTCTTGCTACAAGCAAAGGTGAGCAAGTACATTGCACATTGCAGGGACTGGATGGGACAATGCCCCCAGTAACAAGCTGCTTATTTGGCATTCACCTTTTGAGGACACAAAGAACAAGTGTTGACTGGGACTGCAGCCTCTATGGTAGGCTGGCATTATTAGCTGGATGCGCGAGCAGAGGTTTTAAGAACAGTGATGTCCCACAAACATCATTATCTAAATTAGAAGCATCCACAAACCTTCTGCTTTGCTATGACCGCATCTATCTCCTGGGGCAGCTTGTTACAATCACCATCAACCTGATGGAGTAAGATTTATCCTGAGTACTTAAAATACACGAGCATCCGAGGGGAGAATCTGTTGAGACAATTCCCCAAATAAAACCCACTGTTTAAAGAACTTCAAGGCTTTCAAATTCATGTTAATTCCCTGTGAGTTTAAAAACATTCTAAGAAGCTGCCATTAGTAAAGAGCCTTATTAAAAAAAAAAATTGCATAAATATTTAAGAGCATTTTTTGTTACTTGTGAGATAAAGGAGATGTGCACAACAGCGAGAGCAAGGAAAGGAGAACAGCTCATCTGAGGCACTTGGAATGAGGCCAAGCTGCACTGTTGGAGCAGACACGCATGCAAGCTGTGATCTCACCAGCTTCCTCACTCAAAATAGTTCCACGTTGATGCAACTATCAAGAGCAAAAGGCTGCAGGTATAATTTCCCTCCTTGTGCAAGAGTATCTTCAGAGAAGACAGAGAAATGGACATTCCAGAAGAGAATTTATTAACATCTGCAGCACGGCCAAAGTGAGTTGCAGTCCATTAGGGCTGAAAGACTGTTGGGTGCACCTAAGGAATGCAGAATCTGTGGGCCAAGTATTGTCACAACTGAACATGAGAGCATTTTAAAATGTGATGACTACAAAACAAAGCAGGTTTAGTCATTCAGTTGACATCAGGCCTTTGGAGAGTTTTCTCTTAAGAGCTCCCAAAAAGCAATCTCACCACTGGCTGTGTGCTGAAGTTAGGTTTAAAAGAGTGGGGGTTTGGAAGGAAACAGCTCAAAAGCTGGAAAGCTAAGAAGTTTCTTTCTCCACAGGCAGTCTTTTCACAAGGACAAGTAATTGGAGGGAGGGTAAGGAAATGCAAGATTTTTCCACCAATATGTTAACAAAGAGTCTTAAAGAGAATGTTGTTATTCGTTCAGAAAGCTTGGAAGAAAAAACATTTTAGATTGGTTTGACACAGCCAGGTGAACTACCCTGCAAGAGCTTTGGAAGACATCCAAGGTGGAAGAAGGTAACATAGCTTTGAAGGCTAGAAATCAACATTTGCCTTATTTCTACTATATTTTGGTTAACTTTTTAAACAGTATTTTATTACAGTCAGTCAGGTGACTGAAAATGTAATACCCACCTCAAGGGCCTAATTTGCTGGGTGTGTTTAAGGGAAAATGAGATTTGAAATGAAACTTTAAACGTGGGTATCATTGTCCTGAGCAGCTGGGCACCTCAGTACCTCATACAGCATCTGTGTAAGGCCTGTGGCACCAGGCTGAAAGGAAACACAAGTGCTCTGCAAAGGGTGAACACAGGATTATTTACTGTCGGAATCACTACCCTCCAAGAATGTTGTTTAAGGAGAAAGGTGCTGAACTTCTCGGGTGTGAATAGATTAGTCTCTCCTCCTCTCCAATTCCAACATGTAAACATCCTAAAGGAGCTTTGCAAAGTAACCTTTTCCTTCAGATCCTGACCACAGCAACGTTACGGGGGTTTTTTTATGTGAGTAGATTCACATAAAATCCAAGTTTCTTCCACGAGATTATAAATTACTGATTATAAAACTTAAGTTCTTTAACAAGGATTTTTTAATCTAATTTCTACAGCTTTAAAAGATGTCATGTAAGCCTTGCTATCTGCCCTAGAAACCAGATAACAGATGCATAAAACAGACGCACCCCACGCACAGAGAGAATTTAACCAGTAACAGAGAAGATGGTTTTCAACTGGTTGTCCAATCCCAAGCTCTTTATCATAAACTACCTGATAAAAACAGTCCAGATAAAACCCACGAGATTATTATTGTCATTTATTTTAAAAACCTTTTTCAAAATATTAAGTGATACAAGTCCAAATACGATAAAAATTACTGCAAGAAAAAGAGTTTTGGGGTATTTTGTTTGTGCTTTACTTGTTGTGGTTATGAATGAACGCGTTTAACAGGAAGGTTTAGAGCTTTTAGCACTTCATTGGTAAGATAAGTGCCCTGCCTTCAGACTCCTCATGCCAACAGCTGTAAGATTGAATTTTTTTTTTCTTTTTCCAAAGTGTTATGCAACTAATTGATTAGCAAGTCATCAATTATGGGGTTCTGATCCACAGTTATTTACATATTTTTTCAGTTTGAAAACTAAATCACAAACAGAATGTACAGAAAACTAAGATTTTATATTTTACAACTTGTGAAAACATAAATAATGGAAGTACAAAAGACAAGGTAAAAAACAAAACAAAAAACCAACAAAGCAAAATAAAACAAACAAACAAACAAAACCCTACTGTACCAGTAACATGATTTACACTAATGCCTAAATATTTGTCAAAAATTAGTGTGCTGTCCACAGAGCAGCAGCCCCACACACCATTACTTTCATCTGCCTGTTACCTGGGTCAGAATAACAACAAAATTAATTACTCTTACATTTTCAGGCCTTTCCCATTTCTAATCCAACAAACCACATAACTGTTTCCCAACTGCCTTAAAATTCAACAGAAAGTTCTGATGTATTGAAAGCTCTGATGTACTGAAAGCTTGTCAATTATCTATATTTTAGTAAGATTATTCAACAAGGCTTATTTTCCATTCATTAATTGCAAGGATAATGAATTAGTCATGAATACCATTAGCAAAAAAAAGCTGGACAGTCTAGAAGCTGCAGATCTTCACAAAGGTCTTCGATGTTTTAAGGAAATATATGGTATATAACTTCTGAAATAAAATGGGTTCTACATAATTACTTTCAAATTATTTAGTGCATGAAGATATACAGAAATTAGGAAACTGCCATGCTAGCTATTCAGCCTAAAACAGGATCAAATTATGCAACAAGAAAATAGATCCAAAAAAACCCCAACCAAACAACCCAAACCCAAGATGAAAGATTTGCAGCATCAGAATTTAAGCATAGAAAAAAAAGTAATTATATTTTAAGTTTGCAATACAGTGGGATTTATGAGGCATATAAGTGATTAGCAAGGAGATCATCAATTTGATTTAGTGATGCCAAAGCCATTAATTTATTAGACCTAAAATATTTAATGCTTATTTTTTGTAGTACCACTATTAAGATTGCTCCAGACAGAAGGGATGATGCTTAATGAATGGAAAGAGCACTAATTATTATCTTTCAGAGTTGATATAAAACCTGACCAAAGTAGCAAACAGATGCATCATGCCCTTGATCTTCCATGAGATTTAATCTCAGAAACACTCAGGTCAAAGAGAGTCCATCTCATTTCAGGACAAGCAGCATATTTAGAATACCTGAATATCATTACATGACTAGGCAGGCAAAAAGTGATAAGTTGAGCAAACTCAAATCACAGTGCTTTCAAAATACATAGTCATTAGTTATTTTCAGGGAAGGCATTGCTTCGTTAACATTTTGATCTAAACGATGATATTCTACTGTTCTAGAGCACAGGCCATCCCTCCATCTTCGGCTCTGGACCAGTAAGAAGATCTGAAAGAGAAAAGCAGTCAATCAGACTTTTAAATGTTGATTATCTTCACACTATTTAGCCTTGCTTCTTACCGACGTCACAAAGAATCTACTTCAGACAGAGCAACTATACCGGCAAAAGGGGAAACAGGACGGTGTAAGTGGGCACAGGGAAAGAAAGAGGAGAACTGAAACCAGTGTGACTGTTGTCTCACAACAACAACAACAAAACAACATGCCAATATTTAAGTACTGAAAGTACTTGTGTATTTTCTGCTCCCACAACTGGTTCCAAGTGCTAAAAAGTAACATCAACAGATAGCTATTTGATTCACTAAACGATAAGACGAGTATTATTTCTCTTCTGTAGCCAAGACAAGGCATTTTTTATCACTGATTTGAACTCCCCTCAAAGCTAAATTTTCAAATATAAGCCAATCTTCAATGTCTTCCCCTATAAAGATTGGCAATGCACACTCCAGATGTGCCATTGCACGGTAAAACAGAAGCTTGGGGTCTGTTTGGGGTTTTTTTAGCTGTGTTGTTTTCAGAGTTCTCCAAATCATCGATCAAATCAGTGTTCTCTACAAGGATAAACACTAAATTTTCCTCTTATCTTAAAAATTAACCTATGATTTAATTGCAAATGTGTGCATGCCTCTGTACTGGGTCTGGTTGGGCTGGAGTTCGTGTTCTATGCTGGTAATATATTTTGAAATAACACTAATCAGACTACTTTTGAGATAGAGAGAATTAGTTTGTACTGAAGAAACAGTTGCCTGAAAACAGAAACTTTGAGCTTTTCTAAATAAAACTGGGAAGAGTGGGAAAATATTTCCTAAAAGTTTGTAGTTACATTCTCAAAATATCCATAATATAAAGACCACCTTAAAGCAAATACTTATGACACGGATTATCACAGTTATAACAAGAACATTCCCACACCATTTGGGATTAAACCTTCCTTAATTTGCTGGTTATAATCCTGTGCAGGAACAAAATTAGCTAATCATCTTCACTCAACTTGGCTCAGGTCCCATTTACAGAACTCATGTTGTGCAGTGCCAACGTCCATTACTGAACTGATTGATTAATGATGTCGTCAATTAAGTGTTTTTTCTAATCTAAAATGTTTCATTTTCACTGTACAGAAAAAAGGACAGTAACAATCTGCATATTAGTAGCACAAGGTTTCTTCCTCAAAAAAGCCAAGTTTCTCATAAAAAAAGCATATAAGACAATGCAACTTGACTCTCAGTGCTGAAGCTGTTTCTCTGCACCCCTCACAGCATACCCACCTTCCTCTTATTGTGATAGGTGACATAAACAACAGCTACTAAGAAGGCAACTACAACCAGATGAAAAAAGAAATGGCTGTCATCGTCTTCTTCCAACCCTGTGACAGAAACATCTTTTATCTTCTCATTAAGGGTCTTGATCTCCTCGTTATAATTACTAATGGTGTCAGAATCATCATCTTCCGGCCTCTCTAGAAGGTCTGGGCTGTATCTTGAATTCGATGTCATTTCATAAGGACCATAATCATCTCCTCCATCTGACTCCATGGTTTCTTTTACAATGGGTGGTGAACTATTCAGTGTGTCTTTCAAATCTGTTAGAAGATCTTCTTCCTCAATTTTAGTATCTTCAGAAGCATCAACCTCCATCTGAGACACCGGACTATCAGTCGCTGGATGAGAGGGAATGTACGGCAGAGAATCACCTTTTGCTGGAGATGGTTTTGATGGAGTCACCGAACTGATTTTAGCTGCTGTTGGGAACACCTTTTTTGTTGGGCTTGCCTCTTTTTTTGCTGGGATTATACTCTGCAAGCTGTCTGTCAGGTTTTGGGATTTACTTAGCGTTTCATTCTCACTTTTAGAAGAAATATTTTTCTGAAGCACCTCTGTTTTCATAGAAGCTGTGAAAAGGACAAGAAACAGTCAATATAAAGCACGAGGCACTAAATAACTTCTCTTGTGATACTTCAGCTATGAATGAAAATTATTGCAAAGCATTTACTCTATAGACAAAAAGTGAACGGGGCGTATTTCACACTGCAAACCTTTCAGAATTCACACGCAGAAATACACGCTCCTGTACTTTGGTGACTTCAAAAGAGAAGCCTTGAGTGGGACAGGGATTAAAGCTTGGAAGCACATGCTTTCCAGATTAGCACATCCAAGTGTCCCTGAAATATCTAGCATGCCTATTTGCCAGGTTTAGAACTTGAGACACGTCCTCCTGCCCTCTGTGGATTTATCATGTCTTGTAGAATCATACATGAGTAGTTTCTCCATCATCAAATGCTTTTTCCCACAGAATTTGCTGAGGTCTACAGAGGAAGTTCTCAGTAAAGCTTTTCCTGCAGCTAAAAGTTTTTAATCTTTTGCCACCGTGTATTTTAACAACAACAACAAAAAAAAAAAAGAGAACATGCTGTGAGGTCTCAGTCAGGACACAAGGTCTTAGCATCTCTTCCCAGACACTTACTGTTATTGAATTTGTAGCCACAGAAAAAGATTTCCAACCTTGTGTTAACTCAAATGAAACTACTGAACCACAGCTTCAAGAGCAAAGCTGGAGAAAGGACAATCTGATACCGTCTGGCTGCAAAGCCTTTTGTCGGCAGCAAATGATTACAATGAAGTAAGTCACCAGCAGCGCTAAGAGTGCACCCTCAGGCAATACTGTCATCTCTCCAGTGCTAAGATGGCTTTGCAGAGCTATAGAAAAAACCCCACAGGGTGAGCATTAAAACCACATGCAGGGCCCATCATTGCTCTTCTCTATCCAAAGGAAGGTAAAAAAAAGATGCAGAGAGAGTTTGTAAATAGCCAATGCTTTTTTATTCCTAAAAAAAAAAAAAAATAGCAAATTGCACATGGTTATGGCACGTCACTTCTAGACTCAACTCAGGAAGCACCTTCAAAACAAAGGACACATACAAGACTTTCAGTAGACATAATTTAAATAGCTGAACTACACTTGCCTTGAATTTTTCCATGCCACACCATTTTAAAAAAATTTTTTATTAAAAAAAAAAAAAGTAACAATACTTTCATTAAACACTCCCAAGGAGCTCCCTGGGTCACTGGAAAGTTACTGATTTCTAGAAAGGAGGCATTCAAGCAACTGCTTGTGTCAAATTACTCATAAGTAAAATATTATATGGGGGACACTGAAACACGTTATTCATGAAACACATATTTACAGAGGATCAGTTACAACAGACTTCTTGTTTACACGGTCCACTTTGGCAGCATGAATTACTCTTTAACCAACTATAAACCAGAGAAAACTCAACTAATCCCATGTGAACCAGACATTACGGTGCCTCTCTGCTGGAGTTCAAAGGCAACTATTTTACATTTAATACATTTGTTGCTGAAGCAACTACCAGCCTGAATTATCAGATCAACATTAACTTGTTGGGTTCCCATAGTGGAAAAGTTTAGGGAATTCTTCTCTCCTCTCAGGAGTCAAGCCAGCTAATTGTGTATGTGGAGATAAATGTGAGGAAAGGCAGCTGCAAGAGTTTTATATTTATAGCTAGTTGACGTGTCATGAGCGAGGCAGGTAAACCTTACTGCTCTGCTCACCAAACAGACCGAAGGATTAGAGAGTAATAGATAAATTGTTTGAAATACAAATAAGTCTTTTTTTCCCACAGACCTACACTGCATGTCTGCTTACATTTCAAATTATTCTTAACTTCATTCTAACGTGAAATTTGTAGAAGGATATAGGCTTATATGCAAGGGACTCCTACCAGCTAATGCTGCAGCTCCAGACCAAAAAAGAGTAATTTCCTATTATCCCTAAAAGAAGTTGTTTTTTGATTTAATACGACTAACAAGTGTAGCAACTACATCACAACTGATTTATGATCTCTATCCAGAATTATCTGGCATTATAAATGGTGGTTGCAGTGTTTACAGTTACACAACAGAGTCAGATGATGTTAGACGTGGTGCCTGGACTCCAGAGATGCCTCAGCTTCAGAAAGAGATATTAATGTTCACCCGCAGTGACAGAAGTAGCAACACAGTCCTCTCGGTAAACACTGTACATAAAAACATCGGACAGGGGCAAAATTTGCTTCCAGGAAAACTTATTTTTTTAGGAAGCAAGTTGTTTCATTATTTTTGAAATTAAAAACTTGTGGTTTCCTACAGGTTTGTGTCCAACATTCTGAACCTCTTCCTTTGTTACTGCCCATTAGACCAGGTGAGGGACAACACAGAGAGAGCTGGTTTGGACCTAAGTACTGACTGACAAGGAAGAAAGGAATGGCCAGCTCAAAACAACTCCTGTCACTGCCTTCAATACTTTCCTTTCTCTTTACCTCATCTACAACACAGAGGAACTCGCTGCATTTATCTATTTCTTGTCAGCATTCAGTTACAGTCGGTCTGTAGAATCATAGAATCATTTAGGTTGGAAGAGACCTTTAAGATCATCGAGTCCAACCGTACGTTGAAGGGAAGTGGGAGAAAGAAAATGGATTTAACTAAAGTCAACTCACAGAATAACATAAAAGGCTGGGAGAAAAACAGGCACCCAACTAGAATAAAATATTAAGTGCGATGAAAGAAATGGTCTGATAAACTGATCTTTGTAGCAATAAAGACAGCCTGACGCACACCCGCCGCGGGAGCAGCCTGTCACACACGCACGTTCTCCCAGAGCCCGTTCCCGCCGCTGCCCGCGACCAGGAAGCGAAGACTCGGCCGAGGCCGGTGGCCGAGGCGGGTTCCCGGGGCAGGCCCTGCCGTGGCAAGGAGGGCCCCACCGGCAGCCCCTGCGCCCAGCCGAGGCGGGCTGAGCGATCTACCGGCAGCGAGGGCGGCAGGCGGGCACCGCCAAGACCTCTAGGCCTAAAAGCCCTAAGGACGAGACCGATCAAAGACCCGGCGGCGGAGCGAACCGCGCGGCGCCCACAACCCCACCCCCTCCTCCAACCCACCTCCCAACCCAACCTCCGGCTCGTCCCCCGCCCTGCTCACCGGAACTGGTCTGGCCGCGGGTCTCCAGGACCGAGCTGCAGAGCAGCAGGAGGCAGAGAGCGCAGCCCGCCGGGACGCCGCTCCCACCGGCGGCCGCCATCTTGCCGGGCACCCTCCACCGACGTGGCGACGGCCCCGCCCCGCGGCGCTGAGCGTGCGGGACGGAGTCGAGGGCGGGGGACGGGGGAAGGCGGGCACAGCGCCTGCGTCCACGCGGGGTGGGGGATGCGGGGCCCTGCGCGCCGCCGGCGGAGCGGCCGCGCATGCGCCTGGGTGGGAAAGCGGGAGCGCGGCGGGGGCGGAGGGAGCCGGGGCAGGGCGGAGGGAGCCGGGGCAGGGCGGAGGGAGCCGGGGCAGGGCGGAGGGAGCCGGGGCAGGGCGGGCACCGGGGTGCTGTGGCGCCCAGCGAGCGGGGAGAGTGTTCATCCCATCCCTG
>JANIJG010002272.1:0-12733 GCA_024611175.1 Megaceryle torquata | reverse complement strand
GGAGGGGTTTCCAAGCCCCCCGTGGAGCTGTGGTGCTGAGGGCCAGGGGTCAGTGGTGCCCGGGCAGTGCTGGGGGATGGTTGGACTCCATGATCTTTAAAGGTCTTTTCCAGCCCAAATGATTCTGTGATTCTGTGATGGTACCGTGGCTTAATTCAGAAATAGTTTCCTCATTCCAAAAATTTAAGTGACCCTTAACATTCTTGGGGGTCTCTGAAGGGGGCTGGAGTCACCCGTTGTCTCCAGCAGAACAGAAAGGCCCATTCATCCCCCTGTCACATGCAGAAACATGACTGTCCCAGAACAGGGCTGCAGGACACCTCCCCGGCGGGGTCAGGAGGAGAGGTGCTGCGTGGGCTTGTGTGTGCCTGGAAGAGAGCTGAGGGAAAGCTGCAGCCCCCCCCTCCAACCAGGCCGAAGGGTTAAAGGACCACAGCTTCTGCCCTGGGTGGAGCTGAGCTCTCTGAGGTGCCTGTTTCCTGATCTCTCTCTGGTAAGTGGAAGTGTGCAGAGGTGGGAGGTCACCTCCCTTCAAAGACATGGGTTGGTAATGAACTTGTCCACTCCCACCCTGGCCCAGAGGCTCAGCCTCAGTGTCACAGGCATCCACCAAGGTATAGAAATGCTTCACTGGGGTCCAGGGTTAACTCTGGGACAGGTGCTTGCAGGCTGGAGACACCTATGAGCATTGCTGACCAAAGCGGGGGGTACCAGCTGACTGTTCCTGAAGCGAGGAGAGAGATGTTCTCCTCCTCCACAAAAATAAGTGTAAAGTGACCTTTACAAATAAAATATTCAATTAAAAAACAAACAAA
Organism: Megaceryle torquata; assembly: GCA_024611175.1. NCBI lineage: Eukaryota > Metazoa > Chordata > Aves > Coraciiformes > Cerylidae > Megaceryle > Megaceryle torquata. The sequence continues at coordinate 11,918 of JANIJG010002272.1, read as the reverse complement.
CCAGCGGAGAAAACCAGACCCCTCACCACCTGTCCACCACCTATGTTGCTTCTGGCACCTGAGCTGGTTAGACCAAAGTCTAACACGTCTGTCCATGTGCTGTCTCATCTCTACCCGCAGAGCAGGCATATGCCAAGACTTGGGAAGCCACAAAGAGATGGGAGGGTGATGGACTCTCCCATTTGGGATGCTTAGGAAGATGGAGGGAGAGGAGTCTTGGAGGGAGGTTTTGTTCTCTGCTCTTTGTCGTGAGGAGTCGTCTCCAATAGACAAGGGTGTGCAGTAAATAAAGATAGAATGTTTCTATGGATTATCCACAGCTTAATTTCACCAGATCTTCAAGGAATCATGGAAATGATTCGGTGGAGAAACACAGATAACTGGCTTTCACACAGAGAAGCTCCCAAGTGGCCAATATAGATCATTGCTATTTACAAATCTTGACCACTGAGAAAAGTCTGGTCCAGTTCCCTTTGGGACCTTTGGCCAGACCTCAAGATGAGAGGGAGTTTAATCCATTCTTGGGTCCAGCTCTGCTCGGGTAGATGGCTCTAACAGGGTACCATACAGCAGAGCTTTATCGTGAACTTCTGCACTTCCCCGTAGGTAGCAGAGATTTAAACCTTGCAGCCACAGGGGAAGAAAAAAAGGAGTAGAAAGGAACAACCATGATCTCTGGCACTTCCAGTGCCAGGCAAACTCAACTGGTAGTTACTGTTTGATAGTCACAAAACAGAGTAAGAAAAGGGAAAAGGTGATGGCTCGAAGACAAAACAATATTCAAATGACACGATGCAAGCGAGAAAAGTTCAGAGGTGGGTGACAAAGGCGAGCAAGCACTGCTCAGCATCTTCTGTTCAGAGGCAGGTGGGGAGCAGAATCTTTGAGCCAGGACCGTGTCCAGAGACTGTGCTGGATGCGTGGCTGATGGGGGAGGCTGGTGAGACCTTATGGCAGCACTGGCTGCTCAGCCATGAGGTGTTCTTGCCCTGCATCTTGAGCAATTGCATGCTGCTCCTCAGGCAGCTCAGGATGCTCAGAAACCACAGGGAAAGAGAAATGGAGCTGGCGGGTGGAAGGCACCAGTGCAACTTGTTGTAGATGGGAGCACGGTCTGAAACCTGTTCTCAGCCTGCCTCAGCTAGACCAGCCTGGGGAGGAAAAAGGGAGGTTTGTCCTTCCCCAGCACCTCGGCAAAGACTTATACTCTGTCCTCTTGCCCAGCCTGCTCTGGGTGACCCTGCTGGACAAGGGGAGGTTTGATGAGATGTTCCCCGAGAGAACATCTCCAGAGAATCCACCACCCCCCGGGATTCTCTCCTCCCTGCTAGAAGGGAAAACGCAGGTCGTGTCCCCCCCACCTCCCCTCCTTGCTCCCAGCGCTCATCTCGCTCCTGAACAATTCTTCAAAGGCTACAGGTGGAGCAGCTGGCTTTGCACTCCCTGGGCAGAGGGAGGCCTTTGATGTTTCCCCAGGGGCGGTCGGGGCTGCCGGTTCCTCCGCCAAAAGCTCGGCCACCGGGCCGCTCCCCGCCCGCCGGTCCAGCGCACCGGGCGGGCACACGGCTCTGCGGGCGGCAGCCTTCCCCCAGCTCCCTCCCCGCCTCCCTCCCCCTCCAGCTTTATTTGTTTGTTATTTTCGCCTCCTCCGCAGAGCTCTCCCGCGGTCCTTCTGCTTCGCCCCCTCCTCCATCCCCGTCCCTCGCGTCGCCCATTGGCTGCAGGGGCTGCGCTCGGGGGGAGCCCCGGGACCTCCTATAAAACCCACGGCTGCTCTCGGCCGGACCTCGGCGGGTCGGGAGAGGGAAAAGACGATCCCCCGAGCAGGAGCCAAACCAAAGCCCGGCATCTACCGACGCCGCGGTTACTCCCGGGACCTGCGGGACATGCCCAGCTGCCCGGGCAGCGGGAAGGAGTCGTGAGAGGGGGGGAAAAACATCCCGAGAGCATCCGAAGTTCGTGGTGATGAGGAAGGTAACGCAACGCCGATGAAAAGCTTGGCCGTTCCCCGCGCTGGTTTGCAAACCAAATGATTTCTTGCTTCAAGGTGAGGTTTTTGCACGTTTCTCAGCTTCCCTCCCCCACTCTGGGGGAGGCGTTGGGGGGACCCGGTGCTTGCGCAAGGCCCAACAAGTGGGCAGGGAGAGGGTGCAGGAGAAGAAACCCAGCACACCTCTGGGGGGAAGCTCCTCCTGCTTACCGACCAGGTTGGGCTCAGGGCCGGGAGGCAGCTGGGGATGTGGTGTCATCACCTGCTTTCCTCCCTCCTTTCCCCCACGCGCGGCAATTTTGCTGCAAGAGCCGTTGACCCGCAGCAAAGCTCTGCTTTGTGCTTGGAGGGGTGAGTCTGGCGGGAGGGAGCAAGCGGAGCTGCTCCAGAAGGCATCCTGCCCTCGCACAGGCAGCGCCGTGCTGGGAGACGCTGCCTTGAGATGGGGACACTGCCTGGGTTGTGCTGGGTCCTCCTGGGCTCCCAGGCAAGCCCCCCCAGCCTGCACATGGACTTCCAGGCGGGAGCAGGCTGTGCAGGGGCATGGCGATGCTTTTCAGTCTCGTCTCCTCTCTGGGAATCGTTCTCTGATGTCCACGTCATGACTCTGGTGGTGTCAGCTGCGGGTTGGACTCAGCACGGCGTAAAGGGCATTTCCACTCTCTAAGCTAAGAGCTCCTGGCAGGGAAGGCGGGATGGGGGTGGCCCCTTCCAGCACCAAGTCACGTCCTCAGATGATCAGCAACATGAGCGAAGCTCAGAGATACTTGGAGTCAGGAGATTCTGGCTCTGGCTTCACATCTGCTGGGCACTGGACAAGCTTCTTGATGCTCCTGTGACTCAGTTCCCCCCACCCCCCCGGTGGGGAAGGGTCGCTCTTCCCTGGGAGGTGTGGGAGGCAGCACGGAGCGCAAGAAGTAAATGGGATGTCGAACAGGGGAAAACAAAGAACTCTTTTGCTAAATTACTGGATTTTAAGGCAAGATGGGGGAGAAGGGCTTGTTTTCTTCAGTGCTTCTCAGCTGCGCCGTGGAGGGGACGGGCAGGACCCAGTGAGCCCTATCCTGTGATGCTCACTCACATGAGCTCTTCTGCCAAACACCCGGGGGCTGAACGGCCACTCCGGGCTCCGTGTCCTGCACCAGACCAGTCAGGATTGTGCTCCTTCAGGCTGTTGATCCATTCTTGCCCTTCTTTTCTTCCCCCCACCCCTTCCCAACATAGCTGGGTGCCCAGCACCTGAGCAGGAGTCAGAGATGAGAGTTACAGCATCAGAAGAGGTCAGAGCAAAGTCCACCCTGGCCAGCCGTCTCCAGGATGGCCGCTGGAGCCGATGGGTGGGTAAATACCAGGAGGAAGGTGGTGTTGGAGAAGTTTCTCCAGTCACAGGGTCCCAGATTTGACAATCAGCTAATTAGGGCTGTGCTGAGACCAGGGAGTGCACCAGGACTTTTGTAGCCACCAAGGACCAAAGATTGTTCCAGCAAGCAGATGGGGACAACTTTGTGAGTCCTCAGTTTTGACCAGTGCAGCTCCAAAGGGTCTTCTGTGGAAGGAGGCTCCTCCTTGTGCCGGCTCCTGAATAACCAGCTATTCTGGTTGAGCTTAGTCCCTTCCCATAGTATTTTATACTGGTTATGGAAGGTGACAAGTGGCATCCCACCATCCCCTCCTTGGGAAAGGAGCTCTGCCCGGGCAGGAGGGACATCATGGGCTGAGTGGTTCTCTGTTTTTCAGACCACATACACCTGCAGGTGTCCCTCGGTGACGGGATCCCCACGTACCTTTGAGAGCAGGGTGCTTACAGGCCAGACACGGGTTGTTTCCCAGCCATTAGTGTGGAGACTCTTCTCTCAGTGCTCTTCAGGCCATTGAAAGCTGCTGGGTTTTTTGAGCCAGAGGCAGGCAGGTAACTTCTTAGAGCCCGTTGTGGCTCATGCCAGTGCGGTTTATCTGTAAGAGAAGTTTGCAAAGCTGGTTGAGTCTGCACAGATGAAAGGCACCGAGAACACACAAGATTGCTAAGCACCGGGCATGAATATTTTAGCAGCTAGAGCCGTGCTTACAGGGAGCTGCGAAGAAAAGCGATAGGATCTTTAACTTCCCTGTGGTGAAACCGCATCTAAGGCACCGTTAGAGGATTCAAACGAGAAAGAAGCATTGAACCATTCTGGTTGGAAGAGATCTTCAAGAACATCAAGCTGAATGTCTTGAACATGTGGTGGTTTTAGCAGAACCTCTCTAGTTCGTGAGCTGTAAACGGTGGTGGAAGGGACCTGGGTATTTTATTGCCCATATTTAACGTGTAACTGGGAATAAATTTTAGGCTTCCTCCTAACACAGCTTGTTGGTGGTTTAAAGTACCAAGGACACCAGAGGGGCAGAAAGGACTGTGCCCGATTTAGATCTTCTGGCAAGAGCAGCTCAGTCTCGGCCCGTTCCTCCGTCCTCTGCTGCCCAAGTTCTCTCCCCTGTCCCTTTCTCCACTTGCAGATCCAGCCAAGGCCCAAGCAAGGAGGTCCCAGGAGCTCTGTGAGGACTTCTGCAGCCAGCTTTGCCATTTGGTCCTCGATGGCCAGAGTCCCAGCTCCCACTGCTCTGGCCATTCTCCTGACCTGCCTCTCCGGGGTGCACAGCCAGACACCAAGCGCTTTCCAGGAGAGCACGGTCCCCTTGGACCTGTTTAGCCAGGAGCCAGCTTACAGCCTGGTCCAGCCCAGCCTGTTCCAGGATGCCAAGCTGTCGAACCTCTCCGAGAGCCTCCCCAGGAGCTCCGGCTCTGAGCCACCCCTGCTGCCCGTGTGCCTCAAGCCTGCAGATATCAGACACATCTTCAAGTACATCAACACCATCGTGTCCTGCACCATCTTCATAGTAGGGATCATCGGGAACTCCACGCTCCTGAGGATCATCTACAAGAACAAGTGCATGAGGAACGGGCCAAACGTCCTCATTGCAAGCTTGGCGCTCGGAGACCTTCTCTACATCCTCATTGCTCTGCCCATCAACGTCTATAAGGTAGGCCCCACGTGGCACAGGTGCCAGAGGGATGGTGTCTGCTCCTGCCTGCCTTGGTGCCCCGGGGAATCCCTGTCCTCTGTTCTTTCTCGCAGGCTGCATTTCAGCAGGCAGAGGGGGAGGGTGTTGCTGCTCTCCAAAGGATGAGAAAAACATAAACAGACCAAAAAGCTCAGAGCACATTCCTGGGGAAGCAGAGGTGTCTGCAGCTCCAGCTGTGTTATGCCCACACGCAACCTTCCAGATCTTTCAAATCTCTTCTTAAATCACACCAAAAGCAGCACCTGCAGCCTCCTGACAATACAGCCCGGTGCTTATTTCAGCTGAACAAAACTAATTGTTCTTGTGCCCTGGGGACACTTTCCCCCAGCCCACTTCAGTTCATCAGCCTCCAGCAAATATCTTTTTTGTATCCCAGCAGAATGTGAAGGTTCACTCCAGAACCAGGAAAAGGGCTGTTCCTAAGCCAGTGGCTTCTGTCAGAGACGCTGAGCCCTCCTCTAGAGAGAAGAGGCACAACAAATGTGCTCAGGGCAACAGGAGCAGGGCAGGGAGGACAGAGGGTAGATACAGCTTAGATGGAAGGAAGGAAGGAGTTCTTCCACCATCAAGGTGGTGACACCCCAGCCCAGGCTGCCCAGAGAGGTGGTGGCTGCCCCAGCCCTGGCACCATTGCAGGGGAGGTTGGCCAGGGCTCTGAGCACCCTGCTCTGGTTGCAGATGGCCCTGCTCCCTGCAGGGGGTTGCACCAGATGAGCTTGAAAGGTCCCTTCCCACCCAAACCAGTCCATGATTCTATGCAACTTGAGGTAGGAAGAGGGTGCCTGCAATTTGACAGTGAGAAGAACAAGATGTGGCTGGCAGAAGGTCTCAGATCACTGTGAACCCATCACCTTGATAGATCTGGGGCTGTTTCAGAGGATGACACTCTCTGAAAGTGCCCCAAAGTCCATTGTGACATTTAGGATTCAGATCCATCCAAAGCCACCCAGGGTATGGATTCTGAACCTGGTGTCTGGACCATCCTTCCACCTATGTGTCCACTCATGTCACAATGAGCCCCGGGGGAACGAAATGTTCCCAGTACAACACAACACAGCAGGGAGCGCACACTGCATCATCCCGGCCGAGGTGACCTCAGGGTGCTTTCAGCTGCTCTCTGTGGGCTCCTCACACCCTGTGGGTACCCACCTGTTGTTATGGGAAGCTGGACACGCTTTCCTGGAGCAGCCTGTTAACCTGTGGTTCCTCCCCAGCTCTTGGCAAAGGACTGGCCCTTTGGTGTGCAGGTCTGCAAGCTGGTCCCCTTCATCCAGAAGGCTTCAGTGGGCATCACGGTCCTCAGCCTTTGTGCTCTCAGCATTGACAGGTAAGAAACCTCTTCCAGAGCTGCATGGCCCAGCCTGGCCTGTATTTGACTCTTGTGTGTCCCTTCATCATAACCAAAAGGCAGACTGGAGGGTGGCTTGGTCCCAGGCCACGTTTGGAGATGGGGACAGGAGGCTGTCAGGTAGAGCTGAAGTCTGGTGACAGATCTGAAATCCTGATGGAGAAGGTTGAGGGAAGGATCGTGATGTGCAGGAGCAACTGCTGGGGTGGTGGGGAAGGTCAGCACCTCCCTGGTGGCAGGTAGACATTGGCCAAAGGTAGCTACTGCCCCATTCATCCACTGAGGCCACCTTGATGATCTTTCCCATTCCACTGAAGGGGAGAGCTCAGGGGTGGAGGAAGAAGGCGTAAGGGAAAGGGTTTTTGGGGACAGCTCTAATCTGCACCTTCTCAGCCCCTCCCTGACAGTTGCTTTTCCCACTCTGATCCGCTCCCCCACGCTGGGCAGGTACCGAGCAGTGGCGTCCTGGAGTCGGATCCAGGGGATAGGAATCCCCATGTGGAAGGCAGTGGAGGTGATGCTGATCTGGGTGGTGGCCATTGTCCTCGCAGTCCCTGAAGCTATAGCCTTTGACGTGGTGGAGCTCAGCTACTGGGAACGGCACATGTGGGTGTGCATGCTCGCCTCTGAACAGAAGTCCAGCTTCATGATGGTATGTACCCTGTCCCCAGCTGCAGGGACAGGGAGACCCCGGCAGCCGGGGCACCCTCCCTCCTTGATGAGAGGACTGGATGCTTCTGTAGATGGCTGCTTCTGGCCATGGGGTGGGAGAGCGGTGTCAGACACAGCATTGCAGTGACGTGGGGCAGACCTGCTTTGAATGCTTGTCCTTAATCACAGAACCATAGACTGGGTTGGGTTGGAAGGGACTTTAAAGATCATCCAGTTGCAACCCCCCCCTGCCATGGGCAGGACACCTCCTGCTGGACCAGGTTTCTCAGAGCCCAGTCCAGCCTGGCCTTGAACACTTCTAGGGAGGTATTAAGTTGTGTCATCTCTTCACCATCCACATCAGAAGTCGATGACACAGCTCGAGAAGCTTCAGACAGGACAGTACTGGGGTCAGTTCACACCCCAGTCTCCCCCCCCCCCAGCTCTTTCCCCATTTTCCAGTTGCTCTTTCTTTTGCATGCAGTTCTACCGTGACGTGAAGGACTGGTGGCTTTTTGGCTTCTATTTCTGCCTCCCCTTGGTATGCACTGGTGTCTTCTACACCCTCATGTCATGCGAGATGTTGAGCAAGAGGAACGGTATGAGAATCGCTCTGAATGACCACATGAAACGGGTAAGAAACCCAGGGAGGCAGAGGCTCTGATATTTCTCATAGGAAAAAATATTTGTCAAAGGGGAGAACCTGGAGCTGTCCTTGTGAAGGACACATATGAGCTGACAGAGCCTCGCAGCGGTCAGTGGATATTGGGTTAAAGCAGGGAGATGGGCCTTCAGCTCCACAGTCCCCAGTCTCGGGGACAACCCAAACCAATGGCCATGCACCAGCTTGACTTTTCAGTTTCTCTGGCCGTGCTGCGCCAGCCCAGATCACACTGAACACTGAATATCCCAGACAGGGGGTGCAAGGAGAAGAACAGTTCACTGTCCCCTCCCACACGCTGCAGAACGATCCCTTGGGGCTGACCACTTGGTTACAGTGTGAAGGCCCCGACATCCCAGTGAGCATCCCCCTGGCAAAGTCACCGGGAGCAACGGTGGGAAAGGGTGTGAAGGAGCCTCGTCCATATTGTGCTGCTGGTACCGTTTCTGCAGCCTGGATCTCAGAGGCCTCCTCATGGTGCAGGATTTGGGACCTGCAGGTTGTGCTTTGGACTCAAAAGGGGTGCCCAGCCATCAGCAGATCATAGAAAGTATTTGAAGGGCCCTTGCTCAGCATGGGGAGATGATTCTTTGCTCCACCTGCTCTCCAATGCTCAGCCAGATCATCCCCTCTCTCCTGCCCACCTCTCTTCGCAGCGCCGGGAGGTGGCCAAGACCGTGTTCTGCCTCGTGGTGATCTTCGCGCTCTGCTGGCTGCCGCTCCACCTCAGCCGCATCCTCAAGAAGACCATCTATGACCAGACGGACCCCAACAGATGTGAACTGCTCAGGTAGGGACATTGGCTGGAGGGCAACGTTCTGGGAGCTACTGGGGCACTGGCGGAGGCTCTGCTGGGCTCATCCCCTGGTGGAATTGACTTCCAAGCACCTTATTTCGACAGCTCCTTTCTAGGTGGCACTGCTCTCCTGCTAGGCACAGAGAAAGGGTGTGGGGGGGACCATAAGAAGAGAAAGAATTAAATTCTGGAGTTTCTCTAGAAAAGCTCTGGGTTACAGACAACTCCTGGGCAGAGAAACATTCTCCTCAGGGTTAAAGGGACTGCAGCACGTCCAAGGGCAGTGCACACTTTGTGTTGTGTGGCAGGTGCCTCTCCTCCCCTCTACTCTTCACCTATCGCGCCCACGTCCAACTCAGATGCTGCTGCTGTTCTTGAGAACATCAGGGTCACCAGGGGAAATCAGATCTCATGGTCTTGGTTTCTTCTGGAAATGCTTCTCGCAAGAAAAACTGTCGTGCAATTGCCCACCCGCAGGAGGGACTGCTTTGTGCTCAGCTCCATGGAAGCAGGACCCCAGGCCAGGCAGCTGGGAGACCCTCCTGCAGTTCTCTGCAGGTTTCCAACACATCCACCCACTTCTCTCCCCTCCCACCTCAGTTTCCTCCTAGTGATGGATTACTTCGGGATCAACATGGCCTCCCTCAACTCCTGCATCAACCCGGTGGCCCTCTACTTCGTCAGCCGGAAATTCAAGAACTGCTTCCAGGTAGGACTGACCCCTCCAGCCCTCCTGGGGGGCTTGGAAACCCCTCCAGGGATCATGGGGACTGCCCTGGGCAGCCTGGGCCACTGATAAACAGCCCTTCAGGGGGTTCTTCCTAATGAGATGGGATGGGATGGAACAGGAGTCACCTCCCAGCTGCTGTGGCAGGAAGAAGAGCTGAGCCCAGCTAAGCTCTTTATTACAGTTATTGCCCGTCACCAAAAGACAAGCAAACAACTGCAAAAGGTGCCCAAGATTTCGGTATCTCCATTTCCAAGCCCCAGCAGCCCTGTCTTGGTAAAGCTGGACAGGAAGGCTCCGAGGCTCAGGCTGTGATTCCTGGCCTGGTGCTGCCCAGGTTGAGTTGCCAACATCAGCACGGGGCTGTTTCCTCCTCTTTTCCCCTGCAGCTCACGCCTGTGACCTCTCTCTCCCCACCCTCTTGTCTCCTCGCAGTCCTGCCTGTGCTGCTGGTGCCAGAGACCGGCTCTGAGCATCACGCCGACCGACGAGAAGGGCTCCGTCGGGAAGTGGAAAGCCAACGGGCAGGAGCTCGGGCTGGACCGGAGCAGCTCCCACTTGAGTAACAAGTACAGCTCCTCCTAAAGCCGCGGGGCCGAGAGAAGACACCGTGCCCAGACGGCAGGACCCCTCCGCTTCTCTCGCACGGCCGTTTTCTGGCCGGGCCCGAATCGTTTTTGCCTTCGTGTCGGAACCCACCTGGAAGGAGCCGCAGCATTCCGCAGACCCCGGGACTAGCTCTGAACACAGCCTCTGAACCGTGCCCATCCGTCCTCTGGTCCCGGAGGCCTCTGGAGGAGGGGGAAGGGGATTCAGATCCTTGTAGGATTTTTCGTTTCCTCGCAGGAAAACCAAGTGACTCACGGCCAGGTGTCTCAGGTGGAGAGGTGGGTGTGGAGAGGGAAGGGAGGTTGAGATGTGGTCACTTTGAGGCGGATGTGGGATGAAGAGGAGAGGGAGGGGGCTGCAAGTGACCATTTCCAGCTGAAAAAGCTGAAGAAGGGCTTTGGTGACATCCCCTGTCATCTCCCCCTCGTGCTGGGACAGTCTGTCCCTGGGCAGAGCCAGGATAAGATCCGGGCACCAGCAGTGACATGAACTCTCCTCCTGCCCGTGGCAGGGAGAGAAGGGCAGTAACTTGGCTTCATGGTGTGACCAGGCTGACCCGGGGAGCTGGAAAAGCCCCCCCCTTCACCTCTTCCTGGGAAACCTGCCCCAGGCTCCCCACGCAGGGCTGGTGTTCAGCCCCCGGCCCCGTGCTGGCCCACGGAAGTGTGGCTGTGACTGGGCAGTTTGGGGGACCAGGGGGCCTGGGCAGCAGCTGGTGGCACCATCCAGCCAAACCATCGGCTCCAGCGTCCCCCTCCCCAGGGACAGGCGAGCTCCTGGCTACCAGGCACCGTCACTAGCCCAAGGGAGGAGTTTGTAAGCCCAGGAAACGGAAGGCAGAGACGGCTCAAATCTGGACGAGGCTGGGACCAAGGAGCCAGCCCTCACCTTTCCAACCCACTGCGTAACCTGGAAGCGGCTGCTTCTCTGCCTGACACAGGGTGCAAGGGCAGGATCCAGGAGATGTGTCCTTCCAAAAAAGCACCCAGCCTTGATCTGTGGTCTTCTGCAGCCGGGATGTCCACAGGCACCTTCAGCCCCTGGCTCCTGCAAGGGGGGACCACCTGCAAGAGCACAGCTCTGGGGGGAGAAAAGAGGTGTCCTGCATCGTGGTGCCTTCCCCTGCCCCCAAGGCTGAGCTCCAGAGGGGCTGTGACACCAACGGTTCCGGCCATTCATAAGGGGGACAGAGATGCTCGTGGTCAAACTAAAGTGGAAAAGGCAACAGGGAAGGTCCAATCTCAGCTGAAAGAGATGCTGGAGCCAACCAAAATAGGGCCAAGAGTTTTCACAAATTTACTATTGAAAATACTAAATCCCTGGGTGCTTTTCCAGCATCTTCTAAAAAAAAAAAAGAATAAAAATTCAGCCTTCCATCTCTTGCCAAAACTTTAAGAAAGCCTACGTGAGGAAGTTTTAGTTATTGAGTTTCTTGATTATTTTTCTGTTGGCTTTTTTTTCCTTCTCTCCTTTACCTCTTTCTTTCTTCTTTCCCTTTTCATCTTCTGATGGAAAAAAACCAAACAAACCAAGAGAGGAAAAAGGGAGAAGAGAAAAGCCCTGCAAATAAAGCAAACACTCCCCAGGTGTTGTTTTTAGCTTCGCTTTCACCGAAATGTAAATATTTTACAAACAAATCCCATTTCTGACCGACAAGCAGCTTTCAACCAGAACAGAAGGCCTGAGGAACACCCTGGTCAGCAGGTTTCTCCCAACAGCTCTGCCTCTGGGGTGGGTTTGTCGGGGTCGGCGGGAACAGCACCCAGCTAAAGCTCTTCTCCTGCACTGGCATCCAAGGGGCACCTTCCCACCCTGAGAAAGTTTCTCTTAGGCTACAACCAAAATCAGGACCAGCAAGTTTCAGCTCAAAGGGAAAGCAACAGCCATTCAGTACTTAAAGGGGCCTGTCAGAAAGATTGGCCTCACCTCTTTAGCAGGGACAGGAGAAGGGGTGATGGGTTGAAACTAGAAGAGGGAGATTTAGACCAGAGAGAAGAGAGCTGGAGCGTGGCCAGAGAAGGGCAACGGAGCTGGGGAAGGGGCTGGAGCACAAGGGTGCTGAGGAGCAGCTGAGGG
>JANIJG010002271.1:70439-86333 GCA_024611175.1 Megaceryle torquata | reverse complement strand
ATAAATATATTACTTTGTCAGTTTTTTTGCTGTACAAAAAGTCTTAAGATTTAAAAATATTAGTTGTATTATATGATGGTGGTATGTTAATGTTACAAAATTATTAATGAAGAAAAAATTTATTTTTGTTACTGGTCTGTTTCATAATTCTTTTTTAAATTGGTATATTGTAAGATATCTATGCAAAAATGTTATGTGACGCATTTTTATTTAAGAATGTAATATGTGTAATAAACAGTAGAATGTGTTTGGCCTGACAGTGTTTAGTGTGTCTTGTATATTCTTTCTTTATCAAAATGTCTGTGAAGAGTGAAATGGCTTTGACATATCAGTTAAGGCTATGGGTCTGTAAACAGTTATTGATGTAAAATATATAACTTCTAATCATGCTTTACCATAATCAGAATCACATTTTTTTAATTATTATTATTTTTTAATGTATTCTATAACAGTTGCTTATATTCATGCTGTATCACACATTGCGTTTGGAAAAGAGGGAAGTTCTTATTCCTAAAGGTTGACCAGATTTGGCTGCTTCTGTTGGAGTCCGTGACTTCTGTTAGTTGACAGTTTACACCGGTTGAAGATTTCAGCCTGTATTATTTTTGTAAAAGACACAGAGAGCCCTTGCATTGCATTTTCCATGCCCACCTTTAAAATATTTGTCAGTGCTCAAAATAAGACTAGACTTTAAGGCTCCTGAGCACTAGTGCTGTGCTCTCGTGCACGTTTCAGGCTGTCTCACAGGAGTGCACTATTGTTCTCTTTTCCCCGCCTCAGTCATTTACTCTCCCTCTTTAATGTCTGCAAAATTGCAAGCACAATTGAATCCACCTGGATGCTCAAGTACTAAAAATGTCTTTAGGCAGTAAAAGCAGTCATTCCAAGCACAATTACTTTGCAGTGTCATGGCATAAGATAAAATGAAATTACTTTTTCAAGTCAGGCTGGCATCCCCTTGGGGTTTTGCTGTCTGGTGCTCACACGGTGCAGGAACCTCCGTGGGCATTGCATATGAACATCCTGTAGGGCTCATCTGATGCTAACTTGCTGGCTTTTATTTCTGGAACAAGATGGCTCACTTGCCTTGTTGGGAAACCCGCTGGGACCGTTTGTGTCAGACAGACAGAGGGCAGGAGTCCCCTCCTGACATCTGTGTCTAGAAGGCAGGGGACAACTCTAACCTACTCATTTATACTCCCTCTGTAGCTAATGAAGAGAGACGTAACCAGAGGCGACTCATTCCAGAGGATGAGCTGAATGCAGAAGGAGCTGAGGTGATGTCTGTCCTTTCTGGAAGGCCACCTGGTAAGTTGGAAGGCAAAAGTTACAGTGATGCCTATGGCTGCTCTGGTCGCTGAGGTTGTACCAGATGTTTGATGATGGACATAATTTGTAGTCTCTGAGTGTATGTTGATGGACAGCTCTCGAGCACTGGAAAAGAGCTCAGCACAGATGAAACTTTTGGGCTTGTGTTCCAAACGGTTAAAGCTGCACAGTGCTCTGGTTGCTTTGTTGTTGCAGTGATATCTTGGTGTCACTCTTATAGAGCATGAGTGAGTGTGGCAGTCAGTTTTCATAGTGGTTTTGGCATTCTACCATGAAAATACCAGGCTGAAAAAAACAGTCTTTTTGTTGTAGATTGAAGTATTTGTATGATGTGAGTATGAATGGAGTTATGACACAGAATTTGTTTGACATAGTTTGACACAGAATTCTTTCTGCAAATAGAATTTTTATTTTATAGCTTTTTTCTTTTAAAGACAAGGTCTGGGTTCTTTCACTTTCTCTCTTCCTTGAAAACCTCTGGAAGCTTTTAGCATCTCACCTGCCTTGTGCTTTCTGACACTTACATGTCTGTATGCTGAGACAAAGATACTTGCAGTGTAAATTAGTCCCCTGCCTTCCACCCATGAGAGGGACTTCCAGAGAACACTAAAAAAACCTTTTTTGAAGGAAACTTTGGGGCAGTACAGCTGGGGGTTTTTTTTTGGCCTGTGTTCAACTGGCATGAATTGGAGGGAGGATTGTCAGTTACAGGTAGACATATAACCAGTTTGTTTTCCAGAAACTTTCAGAAAATACAATGCTCTACTATCATACACTTCCTCTCAGAAGCAAGTAGGTTAATAAGCTAATAGCTGTCAGACACTTCCCCAGGCAGGACGCCAGGGAAAAGAGATACGTTGTAGTTACTCCTCCCTCTGAAGTTGTTCAAGTAGCACGCAAGTCATGCACCTTGGGCAACTCCCACTGTCAGGATGCAGAGTTCTCTAAGGAAATAAAAGAAAATTATATTCATTTTTAGGGCTAGACTGCATATGACCATCCTGTTGAGCTCATCTGATGCAAACTCATCATGTGCAAACTTCGCATGACTTTTATGACAGTTCCTCTCCTTCAAAAGCATCTCAGCTGAAGCGGAAAGGGGCTAAGGAGTCCTTACCCCTTTCTCAGTCTGTAGGAGGCTGAGTGAGCTCAGGGATTTCTGGATGTGACTCTGCAACACGTGGCTTTCTGGTGGGCAGCTTACTCTAACAGAGGAGGTTGCCAGATGCATTAGGTGTTCCTCAAGTATTTTTTTTAAGCTGCTTGAGCTGAAAAAAAGAAAAACAAAATATGCTTCCTATGAAACTTACAAATATAGGAATTTTTTTCATCTTTTTTATTATTTATTTTATTTTTGGCTTTATCTGACCTTTTCCTACTGAGAATAAATAATTAGAACAGAATTAAAAGTGAATGAAAGAGGTTGTTTGCCACCAGAATTATGCTATTTTTGTGCTTTTTACAAATATTTATAGTACTTATGGTTTTAACTGTTTTTTAAAGTTGTCAAGTCAGTTTTGATACAAATGAAACAGTTTTTTGTGAACAGTTTCTGACCACCTGGCTGGAATTCTTTCCAGAGGCCCAATTACAAGCCATGTTGGCTGACTGAGGGCTTGTGTGTCTCATTGTGTACCTCTGTGGTGCTGAGATCTGACTAGGATTATTGGTACTATTGCTTCTAGGGGCCTTATGTGTCCATGGTTTGTCCATTTACTTCATTTTTCTGGGGATCTTTTGTCTGAAACTGTAAGACGCATCCTATATTTAGGGACCCTTCCTCATGTACCCCTGCACCTGGTTTCAGTTCATTCTCTGCTTTTGTCCTGGATGGTTAATGTCTAGTGATGGAGGGGCAATAAACTGAACAAGATGAAGCTGTGCTGTGTCTAATTACCATTGAGTTTGAAATTCCGCAGGGCTTTGGAGGCTCTTCCAAATGCAGTCAAATTTACCTCTATCTGCTGGATTTTGGCTGGACTTTTTTGGACGTGCAGACTGAACAAAAGCATCTCAGACAGTTGGAAGAGGATAGGTGTACCTCAAATTCAACGGGAGTTCCCCAAATAATATGGCATGTGGAGACTAGAAACCAGAGTTAAAATCCAGGCAAATGCCTTCTGGTCTGAGGCTCCTATCTAGTATTTCTGATTTACTGAGGTAATCAGAAGGCACTTTTCCCATGGGATCCAGCCTAGCTGGTGTTAGCAAACCTAGGACCAACACTAATTCTGTGAGGAAAGAGAAATATGGTCAAATGATACCATTTTAAAAGTATTTTGGGATATTCCAGAAGAATCTTTGAGAAATAAGAACTTTCCAGCCCTTCAACTAAAGCCTCTTACCTTTCAACAGAAAGCTGCAAAATAAATACCAGTTCATAGAATTCAGTGACGAGAACACTGGCCTTCTGAGGTGAGTATTTTGGTCCTTAAAATGTATCTTTCCACCTCTTTCCTGTGACCCTGAAATACCACGTCTAATTGATGGTGTAGGAAGAGCTGCTACAGGGAAGGAAACTTGGAAGAGGAAGGAGTGTACAACCCTAATGATCAGAATACCACCTAATGCTCTGGAAGGCACGAAGAGCTGAGTATAACCTAAATAAGGCTCGTGAGCTGTGGCACAGAACAGCAGGTCTCAGCTACAGATCTTTACCGCTGTGTAAAATCATGTGAGTAGCTCCAAGGCATTGCCACCAACACCCTGACATCCCAAGTAACCGTTATTAATAAAACCTTAACTGTTTCCATTCTGCTTTTTTAAATTTTCTTCTTTTTTTTTATTTTCTTTTTTTTTCCCCCTGATACTTATCTTGCAAACCTTTCCTTAAATCCTCTCAGCCTGCCCTGCCCAGAGGCAGGCACCGCAGCAGGGCCTCTTGGGCTGCTCTGCTGAGGCCTGGAGAGAGGCGGGAGGCCCCTCAAAATGGTGCCTCTCTCTCCTCGGGGTTCCTGGCAGCAGCTGGCCAGGAGTGCTGCAGTGACTGCTCAGTGACTGAGTGACTGGGAATTGTGGCTGGGAGAGCAGGAACATAAAGATTGAAGGGAAATGCAGGAGGAAATGGTCTCCTCCCATCAGGTGGGTGTCACATACTTCAGTATTTTGGACTCCCTCTTGCAGAGCTGGCCGAGCTTTCTGCTGAGGCAACAGGGTTTTCTTTTCACAGTGCTTGTAACCAAAGAATTATAAAATGCTGCCATGTTCCTCATGGTGGGGACTGCTTTTAATCCCACATCTGCTTTCCTCTTAGCATTTCTGATGCTGGGTGCCTGCCCTTTCAAGTCATGGCATGGATAAAACCCAGCTACCTAGACATCCTTGGGTCGTATTTTCATTAGTAAACACAACAGGGCCACAGCCCAGTTGTCTGTACCATTAAATTGATAGCATGGCCCTGTCAGACACCTCCAGCAACACCACCTGGGTATGGCTCAGGGGTGGCAGGTGCCCAGAGGCAGCCCAGACACGGGCACTATTCTGGGAGATCAAGTGGGGAACCATAAGAGATTTCAGTGGTGTGAGTGAGACATAAGCCATACTGAGCCAGTCAGCCTCGAGGCCAGAGCAGTCCTGAGGTGGGTTTACTGGTCCCTGTGAACATGGGCAGCACTCTCACACAATGCCATTCATTCAAGCAGCTGCTGCTGAGCTCTTCTGATGACCACAGCTATCTGTGAGGATAGCACTGTGGGCTCACGGGAGCCGTGTCACTGTGATCAGATGTTGCCTGAAATTAACTGATCTGTGAGGTGACAAAGTAGCTGTGCTGCTCTCTGAACACAGCCCCTGGCAGCCAGGCTGCTCCAGTTTAGTGCTTCAGATGTCCTCTGTGGTGCAGAAGCTTCAAGATGGCAGCTGTGCTAACAGTAGCTGGGATGGCTGCCAGGCTGGTCAGGCCTCCGGGCTCCCCTGCTGCTTCATGCACTTGGTGATACTGGGTAGCGGGAGGTAAGTGCATGCTCCAGAAGGAAGCTGGCCCACCATGGTGGGCAGGAGAGAAAAACAACCACAGGCTGAGCAATTTTGTTCAGCACCTAAACAAAAGACCAGCCAGTGGGTAGTTGCTGCCTGACAAACTTAAGGAGGGCAGTTTTCCCTTTGATGTTAGTGGGAATTACATTGTACACGTACCAAAGGGAGAATGTGCCCGTAATTAATTGGAAATCACTGGCAGTGAGTCGCTGTGTCAAAAGGATTTTGACCACTAGTCCCTCACTCTTCAGAAGGGCCTCATTTCCGTAGAGGGAAGGACTTGCTTCAAACTGTCTTGAACAGATGCAAAATATCCAACAGCTCTGAGAAAATTTCCTCTGTGTTTGTGTCAATTTAATAGAGAAATATACACTCAGACTTAAATGCCTTCTTGGTTTATTTTTTTTTTATAGAAGAGGATGAAGAGGACACTCGAAGACAAAACATCCAAAGAAAACCTCAACCCAAGCTTGGTTTTAAATAGAGCAAGACATTAGCAGAGCTATATGGAGAGAAACTGTACCAGGATTTGGAAGTGCCAGATTATACCTATAACTCGGCAGACATTTTAGGTAAATTTAATTACATATCATAATCTTGTGTTGGCTCATTTGTAGCGAGGTGCATTCCTTTTTCTTCTGTATGCTATTGTGTAGTGCAAGTATGGTATGCCCAAGGAATTCACTTGCTCCATGGCTCTAACAGACACACAGCAAGGTGTCAATATCTGCGTTAATATTCTGGGAGGTTCTGCTGTGAAAGCCTATGGCTGGTTTGCTCTTTTCAGTAGAGATGGTCCACTTAATATAAGTTCAGTCATTAGCAATAAGCAGCAGGGAGAGGATTTTTACTGACTAGCCAAAGCCAACAAGGATGGTTTGAGCTATCGCTTGTTATTACTGAAATCTGTGCTAAATCCAGATTCTAGGAGTTTACAGCCTATTCCATAGAGAACTTGAGTTGACTTTGACACCCAACTGGGAAAGGCATCTCTTCTTGACCAGAACCAAATACATGTTAACTGTGGCCATTAGTTCCTAAACCCTTTGTTAGAAGTACAGGAACCAGTTTCCTCTAAGGCATGGAGTGACTTCATCACTCTGTGTTCACTGTTCTGAAAAGAATGAAGCCATAGTGATGTGTGTGTGTGACACTGATACATATTTTGTGTGCACCTTTACTCTCTCTTCTAGAAAATGAAAGCAATACTGTGAATTCCTTGTCAAGGGTGACTGTGAAGATCAAATGTTTTGAGGAGGGGAAGTAACTGTTAAGAATATTATTTGCTTGCTACTAAGCAGATTTCTTTTTTTTTTCTTCTGGATCCCTGAATCTCTGTTGCAATAAAAGGCAAAAATGTGCCATGGTTCTGTAATAAACTGAGATCAGTGCTAAGACACTGTGACCTGCTTAGGAAAAAAAAAATAGATATGGAAGAGTTTGTATGCCCTGTATCCTTGGGAGTGCTTGAGAGCATCAGCACATGCTCCAGTCTCTTCCTTTCCTGGAGAATTGTAGCATGTGGGCATTAAAGATCATGGTCTGTAGATATATAGGGGAGAAAAGGGAAATTAGAGTATTTAGGTAGCAGTTATTCAGTCTGATGTTTTTGTAGAGACCATCTCCAAAGAGAGGAAGATGTTAAATTCCAGTGTGTCTGAGCAGACAGATTTTTGTGGATCACTCTTCAGGGCTGAATACAGAAAACAAATATTTTTTTTCTGAACATTAACCCTAGCCTAGTGTCTGATCTAAAGACCATTAAAGCTGCTAGGAAGGTTTTCATCTTAAATAGAGCTTAGACTGCAACCTTAATTCTTAGTCCTGAGAAGGAAGATTTTTTGATTCATGCCAAACTTTTTTTTTTTGTCATACAATAAAATATATTCTTTAATTAAAAAATAATAAAAAAAAAGAAACCCCAAAACAACAAAAGTGCTAAAAGACAGCCATTCTAATGAGATAGTATTTCTGTCAGCACCCATTCTTTTGGCCCCAAAAGGAACAAACTCTTGCCATGGTTCTAATCTTCCACATAGTTCTGATTTTAATAGGAACAGGAGGAGGCATATAGAGAGTGTAACATTTTCTGCAGGGAACCAGTCCATGCCTCAGCATTAATAATGTAGCAAATTAACAGTCTGCTCTCAGAACTGCTCCTTTGTATGATGACAGCCCAGTGTGCCATATTTCCTACAAAAACATAGTTTAGGACTAATATGCTGGTCAGATGTTACACGTATATTCATGTCACAGATTACCAAATGTCAGTAACAGTGGAGATGTTTTCCAGGCTTTACACAGATTTTTTCTTTCCGTTATTTTTTTTTAACTAAAAAAAAAACAACACCAAAAAAACCAAAAACCAAACCAAAACAAAAAACCCCAAAACCAAAAAAAAAAACCCCACAGAAATTTAATTATGAGTCGACCTTGACCGCTTCTATTTTCTCATCTAACTGCTCTGGCCCCCCCTCCCTACCCCACAAACTGTGTGAAATCTTACCAGCAAGACCCCAAAACATGTCATATCCTCTTGGATTCATGTTTCTTGTGGAATCTCAAGCTGAGAGAGGCCTCAGGATAGAGCACTGACTGACAGGGGGATGGCAAGGCAGTTGGGATTGTGTAGGCGTTGCAGAACTGGGGAACTGAGGCTGTTCAATATGTTTTTAATGAAACTAATAAATACAGCCATTGAATGAATAGAGCTGATTGACATGGGGAGTTCCTAGTTCCCCCCTTCCATCTGCAGCCTTTTCAGTAGTAGCAGACCAGAATAAAGAAATTTAAAAGGAAACTGGGACATGTATTTTCAAAGAAATGTTATACAAAATTGGAAGGAAAATGCTAGATAAAAGAGAAAATGTTCTTTTTCTACAAAAAGCCTAACAAGGTTTTCCCATGTTCTTTCCACAGAGAAGAATCAAACCTTCTCTCACAGTTTCTAATGAGCCAATGGAAAGATCAGTAATGGAATAGCTGAGAAAAATTCAAAGTAGATATTGTTTTTCATTGTCACTTTCATGACAAGGAAAAAATTGCTAGGAAAAGTCAGCTGTCCCACTGACAGAAAACAGAAAAAAAGAGACATGAGCTTTGTAATGTCTTTATGATAATGAAGGAGCATTTCCGAGGGAAAATGCAGCCCTGGTCTATTTATGGAAAGAGGTTTACAGCCACACAGCTCTGACCTTGTCACACTGTGCAGGATCAGGCAGCACATTATCTGCACTGGGTAGGATGTGGATAGTCCAGTTGTCAGGTAAAGAGTACCTGGATTTCCACATAGCTTCTTTTTCACTCACCAGCAGGTTGACTGTGTTCTAAAAGATGGGATCAGGGATGACAAATGACCTTGAGGATAACTAAACTGAAATCACAGTGGTATATCCTAAAGTAGGCAGCTAGGCAGAGGAGCTGTTTAAAAATAGGTAGATGTCTAAAAATAAATACTATCAATGTCTGCATACCACAAGCTTAAAAATAATAACAGCTGAAAGCAAAGTGTATGACAGTGGAAAGAGAACTTGACGTAATGTGCATTTCTGAAGAATGAGGGAATGTCAAAAATCAATGGGATATAGTAATACTTACTATAATTTCTAGAGCAAGGACAGGTTAGGTCACGGGGGGTGTGGGGAGGGGCCTCAGCAGCTGCAAGACACCAGTGGATCTATATAGATAAGATTTTAGTAGGTGAAGAAAAACAGATAGTAAAATATCTATCCATTAATGGCTGACAAGAAGCAACTGTGTATTAGTAGTAAAGAAAATGGACCAGGGCATAATTGAACAATCTCCTCTGGGTAAGAAGCATACCAAAGAGTAGCTCACCAATACTAAAATTTGGAAAGTAGGAATTTTCTTATAAAAAATACAAAATCAGGCAGAGAAGCTAGTGAACAAGCCATAGAGCTGCAAGTAAGGATGTGCAGAGCCTTAGGCTGAGCAAGGTTTGGTTTTGGTTTTTTTGCTGAGTAACTCACAGTGATCACAAACCACATACAGTAGATTTTAAAGCCTAGATGATCTAATGCCTGCTACTCTCCCTTCCCACTTCACACCCTCACATTACACTGAAATATTTTTGAAGATATTCTTCCTCCTGCTGTTCCCCATTATATCTTCCTCCCACAAAACTGTTACAGCACTAGCCCAGCTGTTTTCTTGCTGCTGTGGATATATGCAGAAAAATCCTACACCACTGTACAGATGAAAGACCAGAATGCCTCAAAGCATCCCTGAGCTGCTTAACCTTATACGTTGCACATGCTGAAATCAAGGAATTAAAGAGGAGCAGAGGGGATATGTGTACGTGTGGAGGAGGGGAAGTCTGCTCCACAGAGGTTTAGGTCAAACATATGCACAAGCCTTTGTAGGGACAGAGCCTCCAAATGTCACGAAAAATTAAAAAAAAAACCAACCCAGACAACAACAACCTAACCATACATTCATAGTCACAACTAAGATTATTTGTATTTGAAAACTAATTTGTCCAGAGCCTAACTTGCAGTGGCTAATATTCTTGTTCTATAACTAGGTTAGTCTTGCTGGCTCTCTACCAAATCCCACAAATACCCAAATTAAACTGGAGTAGTTCAGAACAGGTTTTCTGTCACTCTCACTTCTCATTCTGTGTCTGAGGTGCGTGGTGTGCATTGCACCAAGCGGGCAGCAGAGCTGATCTTTGACAAGTCAGCTGCAAATGCATATTCCAGGGTCAAAGTCATTGGTATCAATGCAAGTTTTGTCTTAACACTGAAAGTGGATCAGAGTTCTCTCTGGGCTAATCTGTAGTGAACGCTTGTGCTATTGATAGAATATTCTAGGAGGATGAATATTCTTTAGAAGTACAGAAAAAGGAGTCAGAAAGAAAAGAAACAGTAGTAGCATGAAAAAAAAATTAAGTAACCTCCCCTTTGCCAGTTCTTACTTCTTTTCTTTGTTCTGGGGAACCATCTATTTAATCAGGGAGTTTTAATCAGATGAGTGGTTTTTGCAGATGCAGGCAATTAGTACACTGCTTGTCACAAAGTTAGGCTATCGAGTAATACTCTTTGGGATTTATGCCTCCTATGGACTATCAAGCTGGAAACCTTGCAATAGAATGAACCTTCATGAGTAAGCCTCATAAGCACATGAGATTATCTTTAAGGAAGTGATTAGACTCCTTTCAAGTATTTCAAGTGAAGTACACTCAACCTTAGATCCTCCAATTCATGAATCACATTCCTAGAATTTTATTCCCTGGAGCTCAGATGAAAAATCACAGCTTCTGCCAACCCTTGGGCTGGAACACGTTTCTGTGAAAATCAGAATCATTGCATTGGTTTTACAGGCGACACATATAGGCTCTAAATGTCTGATTAAAGCATAAAACTTATTTCTTAAAGTATTTTTAAAGTATTGGCAGCATTTTTCCATGTTTATAACACGTGAGAACATTTTTTACCATGGTCACAAACACTTAAAATTGGATGGGTATTCAAAAGATGTCCTGGAGACGTAGGAAAGATAAAGTTTTACATGGAAGTTTTATTCTTCCTCTTTTGTTTTAATTTTTGGGTCTTTGTTGTTGTTGGGTTTGTTTGTTTTGGGTTTTTTGTTTGTTTGTTTGGTTTGTTTTTTTTAATTACTATTTTGTGGCTCCTTGGTGCCAATTTATGGTTTTCAAAAACATGGTGAAGTAGTTCATGTATAGCAGAAGACATCAATAACACTTCATGTTCAGTCCTCATGATTCCAGAGCAACTGAATTGGTTCAGCAATGCTAATTCCTGTTAAAAAAATTGAGAGTGTGCTGCTATTTTTGTAACTTATTTGCCCACCTTATTATTTAAGTAATTGCCTCCTCACCGTGCTGTGTTTAGGAAAGAGAACAACTTTGTACAGATGCATTATATATGACAAGAAAAAAAAAGAAAAAGGAGAAAACAAAACAGAAAAAATAGCCAAGGAAATTAGAAAAGAAGGAAAAAAAAAAAAAAAAGAAGAAAGTAAAAAATTAACAAAGAAGGTGCCCATGTATAGAGCTGCAGAAAAGAAGTCATAGCCTCCAGGTCAGGAAAGACTTCCTGTTCCCAAAGAGGTGATTAATCATAGGCTTGAAGTTAAGCACACACTTACATGCCTTGCAAATCTGGGATATAGGAGGAAATTGTGTGCTGAGTAGAACACCCTAATTTTATTTCCTAAAATGTCATCTTCTCTTTAAGATCTTGTCTGTTCCGTCTGACTGGAGAACTGATAATCACAGGACAAAATCGATCAAGTCTCTGGAGCAACTGATTGCCAGCAGGTCAGCTGAAGCATATCCTCTGCTAGGGACTAATAGGTGGAGCTTTCCATTGTTAAGGAATCTGCTGGGGAAGACTGTGAAACCCAGCTTATGTCTTTCTGATTTTATTAGTATGAGAACAGAAATTTGGAACAGAACCTCATTCTTTACATTCATCCTCACTTGCAGGTATCTGGGTGTTAGAAAAAAAAAATTAATGGACAGATTCTTACTTGTATTCTGGTACCTCTGTAGAGCTGCATAGGAGGGCCTTCATGTGAAAACCAAGAAAAAAATGGAACTGAATTATAAAGTGGTATAAATAGCTTCTCTGTAAATGTGAATCTGACCTTAAGTATAAAGTTCTTCCCCAGAGTGGAAGAACAGCATTGTTAAAAAATAGAGAGGCCTAAGTTCAGGAATGTAATTTCTTTGCAGATGTTCATCGTGGAAAAATAGAAGACAAAAGCTTGTTAGGAAAAGACAGTGTGATACATAAACCCATTTACCCCCAGGTAAATGAGGAGTAGTTCTGAAATCAACAGATTGGTATAAATTGAGCCTGGAGCAAGATAGAACTCCAAGATAACATTTGATCAAGTTACCTCCCTTATTAGAGGGATTGTCGGCTCCAGCCTGCAGCACACGAGGATAAAGGGAAAATGCTTGAGAGCTAATTAACAAGTTACCAGCTGAGTGGGTCTCATTATTTTGAAATGTAAATGCTTTTGTTGATTAAATCTGGACCATTAGCTCTGCTCGGTGATAGAGGAAGTTTCATCAGAAGAGAAAAAAGAGGAAGCAAGGAGATTTTTGGTGTTGTGATGGCCATTGAAATAGCTTATCCGTTGGGAATGTCCCAAGAATGTACAGAGAGCTGAAAACATGAGCTTTTTTATTTTAATTTGTCCTCTGGAACTGGAGCTGTGAGAGGCTCATACTCACTTCAGTGAGTATGAAAAACACGGCTTGCACAGACCAGCAGTTACCAAATAGTCAGTTTAACGACAAGACAAATTCCTGTTCGACAGGATCTTGGTAATGTTTTGTGTAAGTTCTAGTGCAGAACAGGCAAATTTCTTCTCAGATCCTTACCACAGAGTTTTATCTACTCCTGATGCCTGGAGTTCTTATTCATGAAACCAGATTTCTGCAGATGTAAAAAGACACGTAGTGAGTTTAGACACCTTCCCAACTGACTTGCACAAGAATAATCACCTAATTTAAACACCCACTGAAAGGCAGATTTTTTAATATCAAGGTCATATTCTATCTTGATTATAGAACAAGAGAAAGGAAAAAACATTGAAGTTGGCAAAACAACCATGGGTAACAAAGCTGTCCTTTCAAAAGTTCTGGTCCTGTGGTGTGGATTTCTGGATCTGAACTATGCAGTCAGCTTCTAAACAACCTCTTCTTGACCTACATCAGGGAGCCAAGACCATAGCATTTGGATTTTGCAATCCACTTTTCTTCTGTCTTCTTTCCAAGTGCAGCAGGAGACTTCCCAGGCATTTCATTACCAGAAATCATAGTGATCTTCTGTCTACCTTGGGAGAGTGTTATACAAAGTGCAGTTACCAACACATTGAATGACCAAAGGACCGATAGGATTACCTGAAGTATTAGTCCACAGCTATGCAGCTCAGTCACCCTGTCAGAAGTACCATAATCTGTGTGCTGCAACTTTCACATAAATAGTGAGCAGCATTTTTCATGAAGTTTGTGGTGAAGGCTTTATGTAGGCTGCCCAAACTTGCAATTGTGGGCTTATCTCCAGCTCCACTACACTGATTATTGCTCAAGTTCTTGGGATACAGAGAAAATATGTGTGGTAATTGAAAAGATGAGCCCCAGGAATAACGGGAAGGCCTCATTATGTATTGGCTGGAGCACAAGATGATTCCTCCTCCTTGTTTAACAAGAAACCACCATCTGCTTTGCTCCTCATTCTGTCCAAACACAGTCAGGCTTTGTTTTACACATTCAAGAAATAGAACCTACGCCTCTTAACCTGAAAATGTAGGTTTGGGTCAGGGTAGCACCAAGAAGAAACAATTAGGGGCATGGTGCCCATTACATTAGGTGCTACACAAACTTCTGAAGGGAACTATCTATGATAAAGATGTTTACTTTTAGTTTAAGAGAAAGCATCAGCAGCCAGGGTGGGAGGGAGGTGGAGAGTTAGGGGAATATATGGTTATGGAGACCAGCTTTGAGAATGTAAAATGGGTAAAGATTTTGAATTCTTCTTTTGGAGCCTGAGGCCCGAGTAATGGGATACCAGTAGGATAGTTAAAATCATGTTCCTTTGAAATAACTTGTCTCAGCTTCTAGCTCCATCAACTGACTAGCAATTGTTTTCACTGCAAAGTGAAACAAAAAGTGAAAAAAACCCACAAAGTGAGCATACCAGATGCTTTTCATATGTGTTTAATACAGCACTAGTAGAGAGAGCATTATCCCAAATGACTTATACCCTCTCAAACAATGACAGCTCTAGGAAAAAGCAAATATTGACACTCCAGTAATGTTTACCCAACAATCAGTGAGCAGTATACAGCACTCAGGGCATCTTTGTTGCAGGAATCAATTAGGAAAATGGAGAACTGAGGTCCTCCAATTAGAAGTATAAAATAAATGCTGTCATTATTGAAAGTGTCCACTCTGCAAATCTTTCTGAAGCTGTGCATTTAGCTGCTTCTCAGTTGGTAACACTGGAAACTCCCACTCCAGTTGACTACCTCCCAGTATCCTTACCTTCCATTTTAATGTTATCTCCCACGTGTAGAAATAGATGTTTGTCACCCTAGATCCACACAGCCTCTACCTATTCTTCTTCCAGAAATGATCAGTACTGGCTTTAGCAGAGGACAGAATTCTGCAGTGGAGGAGATGCTGAAAATATGCTCCCAGGGAATGTTTCCTGCAGTTCCTGTTAACTGTGTGTTAACCTGACATAGACTTCATATAATCTTATTCCATGACATCTGTCTTTTTCCTGTGAACGCTGGTTTCCTTCTTGACTGATACTGTTAGCCTTCCTGTGTACCAAAACATGGAGATTTGAAAATAAAGGGCTGGAGTCTTGGGTAAGTTCTCCTTCCCCATTTTATACCACCACCAAGGCAAAGGAGTCAGCCTTCACCCAGTGAGGGCTGGATTTCCAGCTCTTCTGTGTCACTGGAGCGCTCAAAGCAGTTAGAGGAGATGAGTGAATCGAACCCCAAACATTCAGTGAATGAAAGTTGTTCCTGTCTCCAGTGCATGGGGTAGAATTTCTTAGAGGAGAAATTCAGTGACCACTCCAAGCAACTGCATCAAGGACAGACCATTAGTGTGTTTCCTGTATGCTATTTTCTGTGTCTGTTAGCATTCACAAATGTCTCAACATCTCACATTTTTCCATTACAGCCTCTATAATTTGTCATTGCTTCTCCCAGGACAAATATTTGCTGTGGAAAGATTAATCTGATTGGCTTGGTTTTAAGACCATAGCTTTTTCTTTTCCTTCTTTTCCAATAGCTTCATTATTGGTTTTGGCAGCTGAGTCACAAGAAGATGTTACACAAAGGGTGTTTACAGTATAATGAGGTTCAATGGAGTTGAAAGCTAAAGTTCATTAGCCTCACATTTAAGACTATTAGAGCGGAGAGGCTATAGTGAAACATTGTGCTTGTCATTTGCACAGTGTTTCTGAAAAGCAAACAGCATAGATTCTCCGGACACTTACTGGCTTCCTTTCTAGCCTCCCAGCTGATTTTCATTTGCAACAGAGTCCAGTATTGCAGAATGGAGATTGATGGAACCACTCAGCACAGTGTCAACAAGTGTACGTAACCTCTGCTCTGACCATCACCAAAGTTACCAGGAGAATGAATCAGAAAGGATTTGAGCAAAAGATACTGTTGGTGCCATAGTGACCGTGCAGTTGCTAAGGATGTTATTAGCACTCCGATTGCAGGAACGGGAGACTTAATTGCTATGTCCTCATTCCATTTCTCCAGGGGAATACCTGTTTGCCAATTTGAAAAGACAAAAAAACCCCGCCTCTTGACTTTACAGCATCTGATGCCAGCATGTGTTTGATCCTGAACATCTCCTTTATGAAACCAGAATACATCACTTTTATTTACTGAGTGCAGCACGTGCAATGCTAACAATTGCCTTTTTTCTTTTTTCCTTTTCCTTTTCCTTTTCCTTTTCCTTTTTTTCCTTTTCCTTTTCCTTTCCCTTTCTTTTCCTTTTCCTTTTCCTTTTCCTTTTCCTTTTCCTTTTCCTTTTCCTTTTCCTTTTCCTTTTCCTTTTCC
>JANIJG010002271.1:56974-70339 GCA_024611175.1 Megaceryle torquata | reverse complement strand
CCTTTTCCTTTTCCTTTTCCTTTTCCTTTTCCTTTTCCTTTTCCTTTTCCTTTTCCTTTTCCTTTTCCTTTTTCATTTTCTTCTTTTCCTTTTCTTTCTTTCTTTTCCTTTTCCTGCTTTCCTTTCCTTTTCCTTCTTTTTATTTTCCTTTTCCTTCTTTTTATTTTCCTTTTCCTTATTTTAATTTTCTTCCTCTTCCTCTTCCTTTTCTTTTTCCTTTTTCTTCTTCCATTGCCCCCTCCCATGCACAACACACACTTGCTTGCTAGTTCACTTGCTAGTGAAAAGAAAAATGGCACTGTGAGGATGGTATAAAAAAAATCTCAGTGTAATAGAGATGGATCACTCAATCTGTCCATGGCCTCAAATAAAACTGAGTGAATTTAACACGTTCGGTTACGGTTAAGAAGCTGAGTTGTTTCCATGGATATAATATAGTTTCATATCACAAGGAGCCATTTATTTATTTTTGCATTTCTGAGTCATTTAGGCAGTCCCTTTATGTGAGTGAAAATATGTTTCTTTTCCCACTCCCTGCTGTTGTGTGTTCTATTAATATCATACTAGTTGAAATAGATGGGCACACTAGAAACTCTCTGGTTTTGAATTTGTTTTTCAGATATCTTTCCCTTTTCTTTTTTTCTTCTTCGGGCAACTATTTTTATAAACCAGTTCAAAATCCCTCAGGCACTCTTAATACAAGTTTCATCCATCTTAAAACCACAGGGCTTAACCCTGCAATAATAATCCACAAGGATGCAGGAGCCTATGTAAGGTCTGTGTTGTCTTTTATCCCTTTCAGGTAAGGTGGAGGTAACACTCTATTTCCTTAGCTTTCCAAAATAAAGCATCAGGTACTCAGAAGTGGCCCCAGTTCTGACTGTTTCTATTTGATTAAAACAAAAGGAAAAAAAAAGCTAGAAGCTGTTAGAAAAGAAGCTAAAGTGAATAGAAAGGGAATGTTGCTGTGAAATATACCAGTCCCTGCAGTTTACCAGCAACCACAATTACCAAAGTGGGCAATTCTATTCTTCTTGAGTAAATCTATTCTTCTATTCACTTTAGCTTCTCCCCTTCCCTCACCAAGGACATTCCTGGTAGCTGCTGCCATGGATGCTGTTGCCCCTTTCTTCATGGCAAAAGCTAATGAGGCACTGGTAAATTTGACCCTTTTTATGCTCCCTATAAATTCTTGGAGTTGTTTTTCTTCACTCTGCCCCTCTTAGGGCTCTGTTTGGATTTTAGTACAGTATGGACACTCCAAGCAGGGATCTGGTGCCACGTCATGCTTGGTGCTGTACATGCAGACTCTAAAGAGAACACCGAAGAGCTTATTATCTAAAGAGATGAAGCACAACAGGTTTACAAAGGAAATCAGTGGAGAAAATTAATGCAAAATGTTCCCAGATGAGCCAATCAGTTCCCAGCCAAAGGAGGTGACAGATGAAAGCTCAAGAGTCCAGGAGCTGGAGACGGAAGACCTGACTTTCAAATCCAACTCTGCTGTTCTTGCTCATTTGAAACAAAGGGGAACTAAAGCACACGTACTTGATGGAGGTGCCATCTCCTTGATGGAGGCAAGGAGATTGTACTGGGGGCTCCAGGCAGTTACCTGTGGTTTCCTGAAGTCACATAAGCTGAATTGTGTTATTACTGATGTCTGTAGCAGAAGCAGGATGGCACTGAAAAGAAGAATGTCTTCACAGCCAGCATGACCCAGTTAGCTTGCAGCAGACATCAGTCAGGATGTTTGCCTCTGCCTGTGACTGAGCAGCAAGTCTGTTCTAGTGCCCCTGGCTTAGCTCTTGCTTTGCCCCCCATTTGTCTCCCCATTATGTGTCACTGTCTCCTCATGCTACATACTGTCTAGGTAGCAAGGTATGTGCACTGTGGAGGAGGCACTGTCTTTGTTTTAAATGTCACTGTCATACCCATATCTCTTGGCACTGGTCTTAAGAGCTACAGAAGTAGAAGTTAATACATAAATCCTCCCATCTTAACAATAAAGGAAGGGTGGGCTGGTCATGATGCATATTCCCCCCCTCCCTAGGAATCTTCAACCCTAGGTTGTCACTCCATGATGGAACACTTATCACCGTCTTTTGAATGTAACCTCACAAGCTTTCTCCTTGGGGGCAAGTGCCACTGTCTCTTTGATCTTTCTTGATCATACATTTTGGTTCACATGCAACCCATCTTATGTCCTTGTCTCTGCCAGTGGGAGGGCAGTAATTTTGAAAGGGCATTAATGGTCTGTCATCTCATATGTGCTTCAGATAGATCAGTAAAAGTGCCAGCTCTTCCAAAGGACCACTGGACAGTAAGCAAATGTTACTTAAAGGCAAAGGGCTACATAGATGACTGCTGGTGTAGGCAAACAGATAAGACATGAACAATCTACCTGGAGAGGGAATCTGTAAAAGAACAGTCAGAGAGCAAGAGATAGGAACAACAGTTTTGAGAACAGCTATATTGGTGTCAGTCCTACTTTCCTGAAGTCCAAGGGAAATGTGTCAGTACCTACAAATAACAGCAAGATCAAGACATGAGAACTTACCCGCTCATTGCCTACCACTTGCATTGAATATGCTGGTATTATCTATTTTCTCAGTCACTTTATTGAGCTGAGGAAACAAGCCTGGTAAAATGTGTCATACGTCTTCCCCAGGAACAGGTCCGCAACATCGGAATGTTTTTGATCTAGGACATAATTTTCCTCTGTTGTTACTAGCAAAATCGGTGGTATCACTTTATGAGTCATCCTGTACAGCAGCAGTTTTTGAAGGTGTTCTGCTTTCTAATGCTGCATATCTTTTCATAAGTCTTTTTCCAAAGTCTTCAGGCCCTAGGAAGCCAATTTATAACACGTCTTTTTTTAAATACGTGTGCCAGAAACCCACACATTCAGCAAGTCAAGCACAGGAGCTTGATATTAAATTCTTAAACCTGTGGTTGAGATCCTAAAAATAAACACCAGCATTTTCAAGAGGGATGAAATCTAAAGAGCTTCAACCCCACATGAAAAATTTATGTATTTGGTCCTTTTGAAAAGTCAGAACATAACGGGAGACAGGGCTTGTAATGCAGGACTCATTTGCTAGCTAGTGTGAAGTTTTACAGCATTTTACACTGGTTTCTCTTTAGAGTGATACCCATCCTTTAGAGGACCAGACCAGGATCCAGGAATTTTCAGCACCTCTTATTGTTGACCTGTTCTCCTGGCTGCAGTTTTACCTTCTATAAAATGAAAGGTGGAAACAGAGGATAAAAATGTAAGGGGAAAAGAGAAAATGATGATGACAACATTTCTGAAGCGGATTGAAATCTCCTGATGGAAGCAGGACAGGAACTGTCCTGGCAGTAATTATGGGGCACCATATTCATACCAGTCTGGATGTATACAAATAGGCTTGGCCTCCCTAGGGAAAGGAGCCACTGAATTTGTTGCTCTATTTACACAGGGATGTAAATATAATTATTATAGGACTGCACAGTCCTGATGTAATGACAGGGAAATTGCTGTTCTGTTCTATGACTGTCGTATAACCTGCCCTCGTCCCCATAAATCATTGCCCAGTTACATTGCTCTGCTGGAGGAACTTCTGTTACTGCCCCAAAGCCATAAAAAATAAATCTAAACTACCTGGCTTTTGGAGAGCAAACAGTGGCTGTGCCTGGAAAATTACTTCCCTGGCAATTCTTTGTACTAGCAAAGCATGTTATTTTGTGCAGGCAGATCCCAGAGAGAAAGAGCATTCAGCATTCCATAATGTGGGATTTTCAGTGGTAAGACTGAGCCTTGGGTGTTTTGTTTTGTTTGTGTTGTTTTTTTGTTAGTTTGGGGGGTTTTATTTGTTTGTTTGGTTGGTTGGTTTAGGGTTTTTTTTATTCATGACTATCAGTCTCCTAAGCAACAAAATGGGTAGGAGGTAAAATAGCAACTAGGCTAATAAAACTAGGGGAAATCCCAGCCTGAGTCATTGTAGGAAAGGGAATTAGCAGTCCTCTGGAGCCTTGTGACACTAATTCAACAGAAAAAGTTGTTCCAGATTATCATCTTGTCACCTGATGAAGATATGGGGCATGTGCTTAACGGGTCTTCCTAATTGTAGAGCAAAACTCCTTCCTTGCCTTGCCTTCTGCTTGCTTTTAAAAAAGCTGTATTTTAACAATTGAAGAGTGAGACAGTCCTCTTTTCAGCAGGAGCTAAATTCACATACAAACCACATTTTGTTCCCCATTGGCTTTAAATGGGAAAAAAGCCTGGCAATTTGTATAGGCTTGCTCTTGCTTTTCAAGCCACAAACGGGATCAGAATCTGACTGTAGTCACTTCCATAAAGGCAGCTCCTGCATAGCTCATAGCTCCCTCATTTCACTACACAGGTCTCGTCTGAGATCTGTAAGAAAGATGTGTTGTTTTAGGGCAGACACTTGCTTTATCTGTAAGCATTTATGCTGATACTCCTAAGCATATTCCTACAAAACAGAAAGTTGTTCAAGTGAGTTACTAGAGAGTGCAATGGTCAGTTCTAACACTTCCACAGGGAGCTGCAGTGCAACAGCAAGGTGTTTTGGCTTGCCCAACTTTCCAAAGGATCAAAGAACTCTCAGAACAACCTTTGGCTGAACACTGGTATGTCCAAAAAATACACACCAATTTGTGTAGGTGCCACCCTTGCTCTAAATGTCCTGCAGGTTCTTTCCTATTTCTGAGGGCTTTTAGCATGTTCACTACTTTAATTAACATGCAGTGTAAGTTATATGTTGATACTGGCTCTTATTGTGTATGACTACATATTACATAGCTTCTCAGCATTCAAGTGTCTTTTCTCATCATCTTCTTCTGGTTTGGTTCAGGCCTTTTCATGTTGGGAATGCAGTGGAATCTACTATGTCTAATAATCCTCATCGTTTTCACAGAAAACAGTAATACAACCAAGCAGCAGAATTAATGAAGTCTGTTTTCCTCTGAAATTGTGTCCCTGCCCACACAGAGTCTGTAACCCACTTCTCCTCATAAGTGTGCCAAAAACCACCCTCAATTTTCTCTGCCCTCCTCTTGGAGAGGCACCCCCCTGATCTTTTCAAACAAGGCCTAGTTACCGACCTCATCACACACCCCCCTCCCTCTTAAAGGCACTAATGTGGGATCTGTACTTCATGCAGCCACTTTTTTTTTCCAGAGCTTGTAGCAACTTCTTAGTTTTGTTACTTCTTTCCCATTGCCATTTGTCTAAAGGCAGCCAGCTGGTTCACAAGTTATTAAAGAGGGGCTGAGAGATAGATGGTGTGATCTCTCAGGGCTTACTTCTTCAGGAAAAGAGGATAAAACCACAAGGTGATTAGAGTCTAAGACTTTACATCTCTGGACCTGGGGCTGTAGATGTGCCTTTATCCCGCAGAGTTGGTGATTTTGTTGAGAAGTTATTGTGTATGCTTCCACATATTATCTAATCTTTACATTTTACCATCATCCACTGAGGCCAAGAGAAATGTTTTAGTACAATGGTTGTTTTGTCTGGTTGGCTGTAAGAGATGGGGAACCGCATTTAACCAAGGCAACAATTCCCTTCTTTTTAAACAGCTTGGAAGTTTCCAGGGACCTTGTCCGACTCCTGATTCCTCTGCCTTACTGTTCCCGGTCTTCTAAATTGGCACACGTTGCCAAAAGTGCCTGCTGCCCAAGGATTGGATGGCATGGCTTTCTGTTGGGCTGTCAACATGGTTCTTTTAAGCAGTCAGGGATTTGTTGTTGTATGAAAGAAATCTCTCCCAGACATCTATCAAGTGAATGGTCTCCACAGAATTCCCAACCCAAGTTGCCATGGGAAACTGGGTAGAAAGGTTTCAGAAACCGAGCTCTGGTCTCAAGCATGTTAGGATTTACAGGGTCAGATCCAGCATTGCTAAGGCCAGGAGAAATTTGACTGTGGTCTCAGTGAGTGCAGAATTAAGCCCACCACCGCTTAGCTACCATGGTGACAGAAACGTTAGAAATTTCTGAGACGTTGCTGGTGTGCTGGACTGATTTCAAGCTTAAATTTTGAATAGTCTGTACATCAGGTTTAACATTGCCATTGAAATTGTAGTCAACTGTATTTTCTCCTAAATGTATTAAATAATATTTATATGTACATCTTGGAGGTACATTGTGGTTTAGCAAATTCTCTTCATCTAGAAAAAAATGACTGCTCAACAAAGGATGATTTCCCTTTAAGCAGCTTCTGTTTCCACTCCCATCTTTGGAAAATGCTGCTGTTCTTTAGTGAAGAGCCCTCTGAGACTCTCTGGTTTTCTGTGAGGTCAGAACTCCCCACCTGCTCGCTGTAGTCTGCTCCTGACACATCATCATATTAATGTTCCTGGTGGGTTTCTCTGTGTTTGAAGCTGAGGAAGAGGTGGAGTCAGGAATTTCACAGAATCCTATAGCACCGTGTCAACATCTGGGTTTAGTCCTCTAAGTAAAACCTGCTGCTCTTCAGATTGAAATCTAAGGTCTCTCTCAAAAAAGGGTGACCTTTAAGCAGTGTGTATTTCAGTAGAATACCTGTTAAACATGTGTGCTTTTCATGGCTTTTCTCTAGAAAAGCAAAATGAGAAATTTGCACTACAGTATCAAAAATATTGCATAAGAGAAATGTGATAGGCAAAAAATATTGATTAGCTCTAGGATGCTATGTGGCTTTAACAATTTCTTTTCCTTTGAAGCCATTTTTCATTTTAAAGCTCCGTGGCTCTGTTTGAATGCTACAGGATCATGAGTAGGTCACTGACTGAGACTCCAAAGATCTGGGCCCACCCTGCGTTCTGCAGTCCACATTGCAAGCTGGTTTTCTTTCCCCTCAGTTCAAATGTGCTTTGTTGGGTACTTTCTCTTGCTACTAAGAGTAAGACTTTCAGTAGCCATGTAAGCCTCACTGTGTTGGTCTCACTGGAGGTACTATAGTCACATAAAGGGTAATATTTTTGCTGTTTAAAACCAGAACTCTAATATAGTTCTGCAGTGTGTGTCATTGTATTTGATTATACAGGGAGGTGAAATAAATAGTGTCTAGCCCTGAAAATCTACAGTATGGGAAAGTGCCATTCTAGCCTATTCAGAAAATAAATAGCAGCTTCTTTCCTAGTCACTTTTGCATCAATATAGCCCCTCTGAGGGGACCTTCACCTGGCAGATGACTGAAGAATAAAATAGCTACATCAGTGGGACTGACCAGACTCCCTACTTTGAGTGATCCTGACTACGGAGTAGGTGTAGGGTTAGAACAGGCTTTGTCTCAACAGATGTCTTAGGCTAGAGAACTGAGCTGGAGGTCCTGATTTTCCTTGAAAGATGGTGAAAGAGCTCAATCTCCTGCTGCTGTTATTGAGAAAAGCACACAATCGATACAACATCAGATTCTTGGTAACCTGGACAAAACCCACATTACAACTGAAAAAAAGCCTCGTGACTGTCTATCCCTACAGTCAAACACAAGTGACAGCTTCTGGAACTTACTCTTTTTCAGCCCCTGGGACACTGTGGGTCACAAGATAGATAATTAATGGGTGAAGTCAGTGGCTGCCTCTGAATCCTCAAGAGTCCATGGGATCCACAGAAATAACTAAGACAAGTAAGACTTGCTAAGCAAAACAGGTATATATATATATGAAATGTATCTGTATTTGAAATATATATTTCCTGTGCTCAACAAAGTCATAGGTAAAAGTGCAACTCTACAGTTGTGGAAGAGAAGAGGTTGGGACTTCAATGACTCAACTAGACAACCATCCTCAGAAATGTACCCTAGGAAGCAATCCCAGGAGAGAGACAATCTTTCATTGGCCTCTTCTGTCATTTCTAACTTTTCTGATTCCTCACATTTCCATGTCCTTTAAATAGAACAGGGCTCCTATCAATCTCTTGATCTGTTCTTCTGGCACACACAGTGACAGTCCTATGTGCAGATGGAACCAGGGGAGTTTTACTACCTCTTTTTTTTTTTAAAAAAAAAAAACCAACCATGCCAAAACTGCTTTTGGATTCACCGTTTCTCCACCCCCATCATTCTGCTACTTCTTTCCATTTCTTTGCCACTTATATTTCATGACTTTTATCCCACTTGTAAGATATATACCTTATTTTATAACATTCCTCATGCACTAAAAAAAGTGCTAAGTTAAGCAGTTACCAAAGCTGGAAGTTCTAACCTTCCTCCAATTGGCACAGCCATCATGTAATAGCCATCATGTTAACTTTAAGGATAGATTATTATTATTGAGCTTGTATTACCTTGGCTGCTTGCCCAGCATGTCCTTGGTAACTCAGGGTCACAAAAAAAAGGAGTAATACTCTGGTCCTACTCAATAAGACACGGGATCAGCGTGATGAAAACAGCCTCGGCCGTCAAGAATCTTTTAAATTTGGCTCTCTGAATTAAATTAAAAAAAATATAGATTGCTTTCCATGAATGATTACTATTAACCCTTATTCCCCTTCTTGCCCCTTCCCATGACTATTACTGATTCCCAGTTGCTAAGAACATCCATGGACAATGTTTTTGGGATTTAAAGTACCAACAAGTTTATGAAATTAATGGGATTCTGTACGTAGCAAACAAAAGAGACCTGTATAGATTTCTCACTGCACAAGTAGCTTGATACCTGCCTCTGAGATGGGAGCAATGCCAAGTAATGCATTTGGGCTGTGCACTCTTGTGCAATCATTTCCCCAACAGAATTACGTTCTTCTGGTGCAGCACGGTTTGCCCCTCCTGAGCATGACCTTTTGTATAATATTTCCTACTGAAATGTCTGACACAGGGCTGGCTTTCCCAGATTTCTAAATCTAGATAATGATCCATTTAAGGGTTTTCAAAACCACACCATAACTGATTCATGTCAATCTCACAGATAACTGGTGAAGCAAGTAACAGGGAATTCAGAGACAGTTCCAGTATCACAAGTGTTCAACCACAAGGGGCATTGTTTATCCTAAGGAAGATTAATTTTTCAAGTAGAAGCTAAAGCACAAGCCCCCCTGAACCAAATTTAAAGAATCCTTCATTTGTTTCTAACTAGGTGGCTTGGAAAAAAAAAAACCAAACCCAAAACCTCACAACATGCAAATCTAAAGAATATTCGGAAACAGTGACTGAAGTGTGAAGAGAGAATTTGGAGTAAATTGACCTTTATCATAGATTCTTGTGTTTCTGTTTTCTTTTAAAAAACTAGGAACACAGGCATTAAATAACAAACTTGCTTCTTTGTGTGGTAGGTGATGGCAGCTGACGGAGGATCCTTGCTACAATCAGTTGATTGGCCTGCCCTTGCCCTACCAGTAAATGACATAAAACCCTGTACTGCAATCTCAGGGTGGAATCTTCTGTTATGTGACTCTGGGAAATAGGCTTTTACACCTAATTATCACAGAGTGAGCTGCCTGCTCTTGTGTTCCTTGATGCCTGGTTATGCCTGTGCTTAGTATCTCTCTCCTTAGTTTTAGTCCTTCCATCCAATGCCTCACTGATCAGAGCTAAGTGACATACCTTGGTAATCCTTTTCCTCCTCATCCCTCTCCCAGGTAAAGCTGTATGGGTGTTGGAGAAGAGGAAGGGTTTGTATTTTCAAAGCAAGAGCTGTGTCTTTTAGACACTCATGCACAAGAAGCTGAATCTAGGAAAAGATGGTATTATTAGTCCATCTGTGACCTATCCGTTTCTTCTTTCCCACAAAGAAAGCCAGTGTATTGTGCTTTCTCAGCACAATAAATTTCCACCATTTTCACAAATGGTCTCTCTCCTCTAGGGATTTTCCATTGCAGTTGGGACTATGCAATCCCAACCTCTTGCCCTAAATGGCATTGCCTTGATTTGAGGCATTCCCCCACAACAGAGTGCGTCTGTGATGGGATGCACCTTGGGTCAGTATTCCGAGATGAATTAAAAGGTGTGAGCACGACACTGCACTTGCTCTTTCTGCTTGCCACTGGCTGCCTTATGAATTTTGTTTACCAACTTGTGGAAAAGAAGCTGATTTTATGAATGCCTCCTGTGCAGATAAACAGACACCAGGAGATTTGGCAGACAGGAACAAGTGATGACAGGCTGTCATCAAATTATTCCTTTATATTTTGTACCAAGAAGGATCATCCAGATTCATTTGAAGGAGGATGCAGGAAACATAAAATGCATTTTAGACACAATTCTGATTAAGAGTACCCAAGTTTGCTAATTCTAATGCCCACTCATAACTTCTGTTTGTTTTTTCTTATTATTGGTCCCCTCTCAGCTTAGCAGTACTGAAAACAAAGCAGCCTTGGCCAGCCATTTATGTGGAAGGAAACTGTGAGCACAGCACATCTTGTCAAAGCAATGGGTTCTGCTGTGGTTTTTGCATGTGGTATAACTGGACATCCTATCTAGTCAAGAAAAGCCAGCTCTGGATGAAGCCAGAAGAAGACAGAGGGAATGAGACAAAGCTTATCAGGACCCTGAATATCTACAGGTTGTAGGCTGAGGAAACCCAAGACTGGCTTTGATTTCAATTCAGAGCCTGACCCTTCTGTCTGAAGTAGGTCCCAGGCTACTTTGGAAAAAGGAGAGTTTTAGCTAGAGGGATTTGGGACACAAATGGTTAGGTCTTCAGCTGTCCTAATCAATACACTTCCATCTAGGATAATATCTGAAAGACACTGAACATCTTTCCGTGTTTCTGAGCAGGTTTGTTCCAGTTTAGACTGCTTCCAGTTTTCATACACAATCTAAGATGTTCAAATCTGAGAGTTTTTTTCTTAGAATATAATCTGCACAAAGGAATAATATTTGAGTGTATTTCTGAAGCATAAGCAGTTTATCAGGAAGTAACAACTTGCATTGCAAATGTTTCCCCAGGAAGGTTAACCGACAGAAGTGTTTTCCCCACTCCCATTGAAACTGTAGGGTTTTGTGCTTCCATCATGCGATGCTCTAAGAAATGAGGGTACACAGGGTGGTTTAATATTATAGTTCCCTTGTGATATCTCTACTTCCCTTAATGAGGGCAGTGTTGCTAACTTGTTAGGAGCCTGAGGACTGTATCAAATTAACATAGCATGGAAGAGAAATTAGCAGAGAGAAGAGCTCTTTGCATGAAATGGAATGAGATCACTGGTGGCCCTTTCTTCCTTCCTTAATTTTTTTTTTTTGTATTACAGACAAAATGTTTACAGGGATAATGGAGAACACTGCTACTCAGAACTGGGATGCCCATGTTTTTATTCAATAACCTGAATGACCAAAAGTAATTAAACCTTCTCAATACTAATTATATCAAAAACCAGACATGATTTGGGCATTTAACTGTGATAGTGAAAGAGAAGAGGCATGGCTTTTGGTAAAATGGTCAGGGAGAAAGATCAATCAGTGAAAGAAACTTTTGGTTTTGCATGATAACTTTTAGTTTTGCGTAGGTTTACACATGAGTAAATCTAAAGTCACACTGTTACTTCAGTAGGGTAATGCTGTGCTTCCAGCTGACATGCAAGAAATCAGAATGCAGCTCTTTCCATACTTCATCATAAAGCACAACCTGGCAAGGGTCAGAGAAAGCAACAAAGGAATGTGGGAAAGAGAAAGACAGGCAATGAATTAATGAGAACAAGGGGAATTTCATTAGAGACATCCATACTATGTTTTTTCTTTAAAATCTTCCTTTGCAAAACATGGTTGATAAAATACATCCTCTGTAGTGATTTTCATCAGCCAGACATATCAGTCTTCTAGAAGCACAAAAGGTACACAGAGAAGTCAGCAAACTGAGAGGGTGTGTGAAATATAGAGCCCATGTAATGTTTTAAAGATCAATTTGCTGCAGCCTTGGCCTTTTAGTGATTGTGGCTTGCTTGTGCAATGGTAGCTCCTAAAAGGGGCTGTAAGTACTCATTGCAGGGTATCTGTTCTGCAATGACAGTGGGGCCAAGGTGCTACTTCCACACAACCTTCATCTGTGGTTTCACTATGCAGAGTGAATAATTGCTGGTAGATCCAAGGAGCTGTAAGATCAGGCATGATCTGTGTGCTGACAGCAACAGACATTCTTCTAGATAATGATTATTGCAAAATATTACTTTTTTTTTTTTCTTCTGGCCAAGTCTTCCTCTCTGCTCCTATTATTCTTGAATTCTGGGAATGCTGGAAGTAAAATTTTCCCTCATGCCCCTGCCTATGCGCCATATGCAGGGTCATCTTTCCCTGCCTGATGGTGGTTATTTCAAGAAGAGCTAATGAGGGACTGAGGCAATCCACGGAAACCTGCCAATTAACTTTGGGACACACCTAGTTGTATCTTGCAGTGGTAAAGAATTTTATCCAAAGATATCCCAAATCAGCAAAACCAGCTCCCTTCCTCTCTGGCTCTAGGCGTACAGGCTGCGCAATGTCTCTGAATCCAGTAAAGAAGCCATGGCTGGCAGCATTTTTGTACCCATATAATCATCATGGGTTAGTTTTGGAAAGTGCTTGGTGTCAGCCCAAGCTTGGGTTGGCTTTGGTAAGGTGAGCATGTGGGCATTGGTCCCCAGAGAGCACTGCCATCTGCTGCTGATGGCGCTGGGGAGCTTCACTGCTGTTTGCCAGCAAATGGCCATGAAACACTCGTGGTCAAACCCCACTTGCTTAAAGATGGCTCACAGTCATGGGCCAGACAGACTTGTCTTGTTTGTTACAGTTCCAAAGACACAATATACAAATGTAAATAAAGAGTTATGAGTCACATTCTAAACTAAACATAAGTTTGGGGAGTGATGCTCCTGTGGGGAGAAGTGCTAATTAGTGACACCCTCTGCTACAGAGCCCAGCAACAGATGGGTCTTACTGTAAATGAGTGGTTGGTCTGGAAGGACTATGCTCTGGGGAACCTGCAGGAGTTAGACAGATTTAGATACAACAATTGGTAATAATCTGTGGACAATGAACACAGGAGAATTTGTACAGATAAAATGACAAAAAAAAAGCTGTGCTTTGGAAAAGTGATTGTAAGAGTTTACCTTTTTTCTTTCTTTTTGCAACAGTCACAAGTCGAGTGATATGCATCCTTCTCTTGACAGCATTGGAAGAGAATTGAACAAAAGGGTTTTCCAGGTTCTGCCACAGGCCCTCTATGACATCTCAGCCAAGTCACCGACTTGCTGCACGTTACAGCCATGTCCTTTATGTGTGAGTTTTCTGGCAGAAACTCTTGAACTGCATTTGCCATCGCTAACCTTCAAGCAGGTGGGGGGAAAAAAGCATACCCTTCCCCAAACTTGAAAATAGTTTGTTCAAAGTGTCCAGTTAGAACACTCTCAGTTTTCAAGAAGAACATTGAAATTTGCTAAGAAAATCAGAGATTTTTTTTTTTTTCCCCT
>JANIJG010002271.1:40655-53513 GCA_024611175.1 Megaceryle torquata | reverse complement strand
GTTTTATCATTAGTAATTTGGGAGAAGAGACCAACACCAGCCTCGCTACAACCTCCTTTTAGGTAGTTGTAGAGAGCGATAAGGTCTCCTCTCAGCCTCCTCATCTCTAGACTAAACAACCCCAGTTCCCTCAGCCTCTCCTCACAAGGCATGCTTTCCAGACCCCTCACCAGCTTCTTTGCCCTTCTCTGGACCTGCTCCAGCACCTCAATGTCCTTCGTGCACTGTGGTGCCCAAAACTGGACACAGTACTCAAGCTGTGGTCTCACGAGTGCCGAGTACAGGGGCACGATCACCTCCCTACTCCTGCTGGTCACACCGTTTCTGACACAGGCCAGGAAGCTGTTGGCCTTCTTGTCCACCTGGGCACACTGCTGGCTCATGTTCAGCTGGCTGTCAACCAAAACCCCCATGTCCTTTTCCACCAGGCAGCTTTCCAGCCACTCCTCCCCAAGCCTGTAGCATTGCCTGGGGTTGTTGTGATCGAAGTGCATGACCCGGCACTTGGCTCACAGGAGACACAGAGGTGGAACAGTTATCTCCATAGAATCATAGAAACAGACGTGTTAATGAACTCAACTTAGAACACTCACAAACCAAGGGGAGAAATAAGCAAGATGTAGGACCCTACTTTGCTCCCATTCTCCTAGTGAGCACATTTGTGCCCTGTCTGGACACAACTGTGACAACCATGTGTGTATGATG
The DNA here is from genome assembly GCA_024611175.1 of Megaceryle torquata. Classification (NCBI taxonomy): domain Eukaryota; kingdom Metazoa; phylum Chordata; class Aves; order Coraciiformes; family Cerylidae; genus Megaceryle; species Megaceryle torquata. The sequence goes on along the minus strand of JANIJG010002271.1, from coordinate 52,808 downwards.
TGTTGGCATCCTGAAGTGCAAACGCATTCTCGTATGCGGCAAGAACTTGGTGCTTTTCTCCACTTGGCATTGCTGTAACCCTATCTGTAATAGTTCAACTTTTCTGATTTAAGATGAAGGATTAGGATTAATTCTGAAGCAAATAAACTTTGCTGGTACTGCAAAGCGTGTCAGTAACTCTGGGAGACAAGTCCCTGAATAAGCCCAGCTCCTCCAAAGTAAAGGCATGTGGACAAATAGAGTTGTGCCACATGCTACCGCCTGTACTTGTTCTCTACAAGTGTAGAAGATTAATGTTTTGCCCTACCAGTTCTTCACTGTTACTTGGAGGTTCAGTTGTGGAACCATACGGAGTGAGGATGTACTGTCCATAGGAGTGAATTGTTAGATAGCACAAAATGTCACTCTTCTTCCCTTTGATAAACTGCGCCACAGCTCTTGTCTCAGGCTCTGATTCTGGACCAGATCCACAAAAGATTTCACTGCTGCAGTTATAAGAAACACCAATACCTGGAGAGGAAGCCAAAAAGTGAATCAAAGGAGGAAGGTATAAACATCACTTCAGAGGAACAGGGCAATTTGCCTCAGTGTTGTGCAGGTGGGCAGGTAGACTAGACAGCTCAGTGGGACTTAAACATTTTACTCTGCTGGTAGCAACTGAAATTTGCTACAAGACTGAAATATTTAACACACATTTACAGGCTGGTTGCAATGAAAACACTTGACACCACCACAGGGTACCACCTGCCAGGGTGGCTCCTTGAAATTCATGGCAAACACAAATACTGGCTGTTAAGTGACTAACTCCTAGCATTGCTGCCTAGAGCTGATACTTGCTTCTGAAGTGAATTAAAGGTATAGTTATATAAGCAGCAATTTTTGCACACAAAAGTAAATACCCGTTGAAAGACAATGACTTAATATTTTTACAAACCAGGTTTTTATTTTTCTATATGTCTTGATGACAACAAGGTGAGTGTTCCTTTCTTATAGGACCTCATCTTATTTCAGAGACTAATTATTACTCTTGCTTTACACTTGTGTTGCTGATCTGAAATACTGGGAACTTACTGCCCCAGGAGGAATTGAAGTTTCGGTTCAGATCTGTCCCGTAGCAGGTGCCATTCATATGTGGAGAACGATTTTTCCTCCAGAAACGATCCTAAACAAAAGTAACTTTGGTTACATAATAACAGTTCAACACTCTACAGGGCCTAGTGATAATATGGTGTAAAGACTACTTTATTTTACTCTGCATTCTGAGTAGGTCTCTGTATTTTAAGACAGCAACTCCGCCCAAGGGTGATAAAGCTTAGTGATACAACATTCTAAGTACTGCAGCCAGTCTGTCATCTTCCACAAGCCTGCATGCACCTTGAAATGAGAGTCCTGGGCTTGAAAAAACCAGTATTTTTTTTCCTGTGGTGCTCAACTGTATTTGTGCAGTCTTGCACTCCTAAGAAAGACTTGGCATTGTGAGGGATACCTCTGTGTCCAAGAGATGATAGCTGAACTTTAGTTTGTTTCAGATTTGGGAAGATGAATGCTTTTTTTGTCAGCTAATCTTGCTGCTGCTCCTTGGTTCCCTGCTAGACTCGCTGCTATACTTGGTTCTCTGCAGACCTCATTGCACCACATGTGTGAGCTTCCCTGCTGAATTCCCAGTGCATCCAAGTGCAGTGTGAGGTATGCCCCAAACCTGCCAGGGAGCAAGCTGGGAGGCAGCAGGACATGCATGGTGTAGGCTGAGCCTGTTGTGCCTTGTTGAGGTCCTGCATTAAAAAGTGTTTCGACTGGGCTCAGGACCCTACAAGCATGATGAGATTTGCTGAAGAACAACGTTTTGCATTATCCTCTAGACCAGTATTTGACCAATTCTCCTTCTGTCCCATGCTGCAAAGGTGCTTTGACCCATCTGCTAATTGAGATCTCTCACGAAGAATGACTCACTCCTCCAGACATGCTTAACTCCATCAAACAAGCCTTGAGCTGTTAGCAGGGAAGTTACATCCATCTCCAGAAACCCAAAAGCATTTGATCCTGTGCTTTTGTCCTCTCTTCCCAAGACTCATGACATGTGCTAGGAAATTTTAGCCCTGTGATCTCAAGTGACTGCTGATTTACTAGAAGAAACAAAACCTTTCTGCCATGAGAGGATTCGTGTGAGTAATGATTCTGTCACTGTTCTTTGTTTAAATATAATTGTGATGATTGCATCGAAAATTAAAAAGAACATGCTGTGCACATCTAACTTTCTATCTAGTTCCTGGATTTTCACTCCTTACTTTTTCCCAGGAATAGATGTATCCATCAATATTGAGAATTGGCAAGACATAGAGGTCCAGATTCTGCAGAAATCTGTTTATCTGCGGGTCAGTTTTGTAATTTTGAAGAATCTGAAAAGAAAAAAGACATAAGACTGAACAGAGAATCTAATGGTAATCACTGGAAAGTGCCAGTTAAGAACTATCACCAGACAATCACTCACTACTGGCTATCACCATGGTATCCAAGATCTACTTAATCCTCAGATATGCTGAGATATCTACCCTTTGCCATTTTCAAAGTGACAGCGTATACAGTTGTATTGTACTTCATATGGATAGTCTTGCAGGTCTGAAAGCTGCAGGATAGTGTACCTGTCCTTCTGGAACATTGCTATGCTCTATCTTAGGTATATACTGCTTTATTTCAAGGGCACTGTGGCTTAGTGATCCAGAAGCCACTGTGGGAAACAGAAAGAATGCTGTCGAGTTTGGTGGCTTTGGAATCAGTTTTGTTGGAGGAAACAATGCGCTAACAAATATTGTCCCAGATCTCATCTCAGCTGGCATTTGCACTTAGGTCTCCACAGGTATCTGTACCATGCACTATTTAGAAAATGATATTTTAATGGAAAAAACATAATTCTTGATACCATGATAGAGAACCAAAGTATCCCAGGTCATATGGCTTTTTTTACTATCTAAGTGGAAAAGTGAGGACTCACTTCTTTCACAAACCACTGGCAGAAGGCTGGAGAGATCCATTCTCTGGCGTGAATCCCACAGTCCATCCAAATGATCTTTTTGGTTTTATCTGATGGCTGACTGATCTGAGAGAGTGTAAAAATGATCAGTTGGAAAACAGTTACACTACAGTCAAATAGCATAATACAGAAGATGATATGCCATTGAGCCATCTGAGATTATTATTACAGGCATCATTACAACAAGCTCTCCTTCCTAATAACCCATCTTTGTAGTATTGCAGGGTGAGAGTTTTAAAGTGTCTCTTGAGCAGGAGTGTCAATAAAACAGTTTCTTTTTCATTTATATTAGTCATTTACAGGACTGGTTGTTATTTACTTTGGGATTTTTATTCTTTTTTAGATGGGGAAACACAAAAAGGAAGGGAACCTAATTTTACTCAGTGATAGGAGCAGATTAGACGATAACTAATGCAATTGTTAAGTCTATTGCTTTTACAAGATTATCTGATAAAAAATGTCATGGAATATTCCTAGCAGAAAGACTGTACATGTAAGAAGTAATAAAACCAACAAAACAAAAGCAACAAAACACACGCAGCTGTTGACAAGCCACTTTCAGCTTGGTTTGTATCTCTAAACAAGACTTCAGTTAAATTTGTGGTTTTCACTCCATAAGAGCAATAGTAACATTATGGTGACAGTGTATATGAAAGTTGACAAATTTTACTGTACTGTAGAGGAGTAAAATGATCTCGTCATTTCAGTGAATTGAGATGAGCACTCTTAGGAAACATCTCAATCCTATGTACTTCTTTTTTGTAGTGATATTTTTTATTAATTTTAAGAAAGTTTCTCCCTTACCTGCAGGTAATACATTGGTCGATTCTCGACTGTCCTCCCCAGGTAGTGCTGAGTTACCAGCTCACTGTTGCTCTTCTGGATCTGACTCATCCATTGATAAATCTGAAATAATCACAGAGAATTCTTGGTCCAAAGTGGGAGTTTCCTTCCGTAGAGAATTCTTGGTCCAAAGTGGGAGTTTCCTTCCGTTTCCCACCTCCATTTCTCGATTAAAGTATTTCTTTTGCTTAGACAAGAAACATTTCCCTCAGAGCTTCTTTCAATTTGTGATATCACTTAACAATCATGGAAGGCCTTTCACTTGCCTCTGAGCAAAGGCACAGTCATATCTCACTGGGTGTTAAAAGGTAACATCATGTCAATACAACACTGATACTCTGTTCTGGATCTCATTCAACAAGCCCATCCTATTGGGCATCTTTCTGCTGACTTCACCAGACATGGAGCCATGGCATCAAATCTTCAGAACAGTATTAGAGTCTCTTCCCTACCAGTACTGATTTTCAACATCAGATTTCAGCAGCAGTCATCACCAATGACAAATATCCATGAGGATTGACTCTGCTCTCACTCTTATTAAGTGGCTAGGAGGAAGAATACTGCTCTGCCCTTGTCCAGTCTTACCCACTGGTCTGTCTAACATAGTGCCTAGATGTCTTCACTGCTCACTCTCATGACATTAGTTTCACCTGAAGTGTCAAAAACCTGTCCTTAAATTATTTCTTTCTGCAGGTTTCCCACTTTTTACCTCTTCTTTCTTATTGGGATTCCAGGGACCACAATAGTCACTGCACTTCACAGTTGGCTCAGCATCAAACATGCTGCCTCTTAAATGAGTAAATGCTGGAGATAAAGAGTGATAGGGTAGAAAGGTAGAATACCAATCAACTGCACCCCAGAATATTTGCAAAACAGTATGTCTGCTTCACACAGAACATTTGGGTTTTAGTCAGGGAAGAATTGAAGATTTAATCAAAATCAATGGCAAATTCATGTTCAATTCAACCAGGCTAAGATTCTAGTCAAAGAATAAGGACTGACTCTGCAAAGAAAAAAGCCAGAAAGAGCTCCACTGAATTCTGTACAGTTATTTTCTGTGGCATTTGCAAAATAGCAGCAACAAGGAAAGCAAGCAGACTTGGGTTCCTCTTTACCTCTTCCATTGGATGATATTCAGTGTAGACATAACCTTCTGAGACCTGCCTATGGCTGCTTCTCTCCCTTGGCATGCTCTGATCCACAAGTTCCTGCACATCAGGTATTAGGACTCTGAGGGGAGGGGAAAGGGGAGATAGAAAATAAAACAACCCTTAACAATTACTGCAGAATTATCATGGTCTGTACATAGCATACATCAACAAATGAAAGGACTTAGCCTCTTCTTGTTCTTGTTGTGGACTGCCTGGCAAATTCATCACCATTAGCATAATGGTTACTTTCATGTAAGAGAGAGTTCAAAATGATGAGATTTTCACTGAGTTTTAACAATGAAGTAATAATTTTACTTTTTTTTTTTTTTTTTTTTTTGAGATTGACAACTTTCTCCAAAGTATTGTACAATATATTTCTTTTCTTCACCACTTCTACTTCTGGGAAAAACTCTAAAATACCACCATGGGGGGAAGGGGAAGGAAAAAATGAAAAATTTAGGATGAGTGTTTCATTACATTTTATGGAGACATTTTCAACTTGCAGAGACTTCACAGAAGTATTTATTGCAATTTGCAAAAATCAGAACAAACCCCCTCTTTCCTTCAAAAAGCTCTGCTTGCTTTTTTAGCTACAAATTAATTCAGAAATGAATATAGCACAGCCATGATTCCATGATCAAGGGAGTCAATAAACCCTTTTCTGTGTGTTCAGAGGGCTTTGGATCACACACTGTGCTTTCTTACTGCAGTCAGCCCCTTGCAAACACTGTTACAAATCTGTGCTCCTTGCAAACACTTGCAGTAAGACAATTGCAAAGGTAACTTAAACATTATTGGTTTCAACCACTGTTAAGTGCTAAAAGGCTATTCAGCTGACAGTAGCACTGTTCAGCATTTCTGAAAACTGCACATAAGAAACTTTTAAGAGTAGTTACAGCTGACTTTCACTCTGAGCTTTAATGTTTATTCACATCTGAGCTTCAAACTTAAATTCAGGCAGTGCAAATTCCCATGAACTGAAACCACACACACAAAATGCCTTATCAGAACTCTGAAGAATTGAAATCCCAGAGTCTGGCTCAGGCAGAATATTGATGTCCTGATTATAATGTGTCATTTATGTCTCTATCATTATATACCTGACTGTCATGTTACCTTCCTTGCATGTCAGATGCCTTCTAAAAAGTGGTTCCTGCTTTGAATCTGTTACAGGAACTTTAACACTGCCATATGCATTGCAAACTCTTTGCAATACAAAGCCAAAATTTCAGCTTGACTATTAAATTACCCACCTCTTTCTTTAGGACCATACACACAAAGTGGATACAGTTCTGGCCCCAGTCCAAGATGAAAAAGATAAAAAGAAGAAGAATCTGCTAAGTTCAATTTAGTCTTTACATTTCCACTAGAATTAGTTGAAAACATTAGAAAATGAGGAACCTTGATAAAAATAAAAGATTAAGTGTCTTCTGGAATGTTGACTAAGTCCTGAATACCTAAACCTGATGCTAGATCATTTGTACTGCCTCCCACCTCATCTCTCTCCATCTTTGCTTGTCAGGGCATCACACTTACTAAAAAGAATTTGTCAGGCAAGATGCAGGATGTCAAGATCAGCTTTAACTCTAAACAGCTTTGAAGTGGCACCAATCCTCCTTGAACTTATCTTTGATTGGTAGACATCAGTGTATGTCCATAGGCCATTTCTCACCAGCCCTGAATGGCTACAGGATAGTTTATATGAAATATAGCTAGCTACTGGTTACCTGAAAAAGTCAGTTCCAAATGGGAATGGGACTGTGTGAGGAATATATCTTATTTAATCCCATCTGGCTTTATAAACACTCTTTGTATCTGGATTGGATCATCTGGTTGGAAGTAGACGTGTGGCAGTTACTGAAGATGGATAGGATGGGTGGCTGGGTAGGTGTGATAAAGCAACATGGACTATTTTGCAGCTCATGGCTTCCAATTGTGGGCATAGTGGGCACCTGCCACTGTGACCTTCCAGGCTGGGATGACTCCGTTTGCCTGGATGATGCCAGAAAATTCTCACCATCTTGGGGTGGGGGCATAGGGTTAGGAAACTGCAGCTTTAAAGAAACTGGCTGAATATTGACTCTGAAAGAGCTCTTCTCCAAACCAGAGGAGCAACAAAGGACAGGGAAGGAAAAAGGAGAGCTACAGACACTGCTTCTATGCAGTGACACTGCTTCTACCTTTGGGTTGCCCACATTATGGAGGGCCTGGCAGTGTTCAAGTATCCATGCTTTCCCAGAGTGAAGCATGGTCCTGTAAGTAGGGATTGTACCAAGTTTGGCTTCCTGGCTTTAGACTAAAATACTGCATCATACATCTGAGCACTATCCTCTGCCACTGAGAAGGCAACAGCAGGAAACAACACAGATTGCGTTGTCTCAGCCCCACATTCACAGTCCAGGCTAGTTGAAAGGTGAATAAACAGGGCATAGGAAAATGTGCTTTTAAAGTTCAGAGGTATATATAACATTTGTGCACTGGGCAGGTCAAGGTAAGTTAGAGGCACAAAGGTTGGGTCCTATCATTAAGTACTTGCTGACTGTTAATTGGAAAGGGCTAGGTCCTTTTGTGATAGCCAGGAAGATTGTTAGAGCAAGACTTTTCCATCAGGAAATGAGAAGTTTTACCTGTAAGAGATCATATGCTGATTTAAGCTGTCTTTCACCTCCTGCACCAGAGGGGCTGGAACCCTTACATGCAGGTCTTCTCCAGTCCTGATGTCTTCAGGCAGCAGGGGCTTCCACAAATCCAGCTGTGCAGAGAAGAAAGAAATGCACAAATCAAGCTCTGTTTTCAGAATGATAAAAAGCATTTAAGACAGAGCAGCTGCATAACAATAAATGGAAGAAGTTTTCCTTCAGATTCTCTCCTTAACTATTCTCCAGTCATCTGTTTATAGAGCATGTAGCACAAGCTTTGTGTTTGCATTGACTCAGACACCTTCACAGAGCCATGCAAGGAAACAAACTTCTTCCCTTAAAGTCCTTCAGGTAGTGGAAGGGCGATTCCACCCCACACTAAGAAAAAGGAAAAAATAGTTAGGTAAAGCTTTTTCAAGTTTACTTTAATCTTCATTCCTGCCCAAAGTTACATGCCAATGTCTTCTACAGCCCAAGATCCCACTGTGCTTTTTGAGAATATGTGGTTATTCTTACTCACCAGTAAAGTGCTGCAAAGATGCTGAAGATGCTGGATTTGCTGAAATGTTTCTGGCACAATGTGCAAAACCTGATCTCTGGAAATTCACCAGAGAAACAAGATCAGTTTTAATCTCTGTTAAAGTATCCATGGTTTCATAAGTCAAGAGGAGATACTTTTGTTATGTAGAAGGTAGAATGTGTAACTGAGTGCTATTTCAACAGAAACATATCCGAGTGGTGAATTCTTTGAATGCTTTAGCTACAGATAGGACTAAGTGATGTGAATTTTCTGTTGCTAGAACATTCAGTTAGCTCTGCTTCCTTGCCTGTGGCAATTCTCTATTCACCACGCTGTCTTCACTGAAGTCAACCACTTGCATGAGCCCCGCTGTGTTGTTTTGCCTTTGCAGGAACGGGGACAAAACAAGATAATTGGTAATATATAATAAACTATTTATTTGATGTCACTTTTTTTTTTTTTTTCCCCTTATTTTTGGGAATGATTCAATTATTCCAGGTAGACTTGGTGCTTTGCTGATCAACTTCAGCAAGCAAAACCATTAGATAACCATGTTAAATGAACATTGCTAAGAGCTTGAGATGTTCACAAGCTACTTGTCATGAGAGTGGTCAGTTTATTTCACAAATAGTGAATAGTGTGGTCTCCAGAATGACATATTCTTACACAATTTGCAGGAAACAAAAATTTCTAGTACAGAATCTATCATATTCTATTTCTAGAAAAAAAGATCCAGTGTCTGAGTATATATTTTAATGAAGCTCCATAAAACTTTCATTTACTACAGGTTTAATCTGAAAAAAAGTATTGAAGTTTACAAAGACCAACTTAAACTGTTTGGAAATGCAGTAAAAGGAAATCTGCAGGTTCTGTTAAAACCCCTTTATAATGATATTTCTATTTTTTTTTTATAATTTCAGTGTTTATTCAGATCAGCTTTCCAGGACTGATAGCAATTGTGACATTTCTAATGAAAAGGTTTCATAATGAGGAGTGGACTTTGACAGCTACGTTACATTACTCAAAGGTGAGCTAGCAGTTACCCACTGCTGATGTGATAGAATGGGAAACCCCAGAAATGTTCCTTTTTGATGGTAACCAAGAACTACTGCTTCACAATCTCCTTCAGTGTCTTCAGTGGGCCTTGGACCCTTTACAGGACGAGCACAAAAAAGACCATTTTACATTTTAAAGCTTTTGTAACAGAAATTCTTGTTGCAAAAGCCTTGCATGGCTTTTTATTAAAGCCATGGTCATTATGGTCATCAATATAATATGCTCTCATCATCTGAACTGCAACTGCTATCATTTGTGCTTCCATATACAAATGTACAATTATCAGCTTAATATACATGCAAATAGAATTCACTGTTCATTCACACTACCCGCTGAAAAATAGGGGGATTTGGGTTTTTTAACATCTCTTGAAAATGTCACCTTTGCTGATAGAGAAACACAAAACTTGATAGTTAAAATGGGCTGTTCACTACCGGTTCAGGAGATGCTGTTAGCACACAGGACCCTCATCTATGGGGCAAAATGATTACATTTGCATTGCTAACGATTTGGTACAACGGCCGTGATATCTTTGTAATAAACCTTGTAGATGCAGGATAAACAGCTTTGCTAGGACAATAAATATCTCAGCTGCAGTTCAGAATTTATTCTCTCTAAATGCCTGGGCTTGCTTTGCTCTTTGTCTATCAGGAAGGGGAACAATATCCTCTAATATCTTTCTATCCTCATTGACATTATGTCTTAATTACATCAAAAGAAACAAATGCCAGACAGTCAGATTGCTGCCAGATGGCCAGCTCTTATTTACTGATAAACCTTTTACAATAGCCAGTGTGGAGACAAATAATTTTTAATAGTAAACTAAGATTAGAAAGCACACACTCATTTATGATTATGGACTAGGATTCTCAGTGAGGAAGTGCAAAGTCAGCCCATGTGACCACGTGAGAACAACAGTTTTTAAAATGCTACAGTCAAGCTTTCTTACCAAATTAAAGAACTGTTCTCAGCACAAGCTGTATTTCCTTGGATGCTCATAGATCAGCTATTTCATTTAAGCTGTTGAACAGAGCAAATGATAATAAAAATGGGCTTTGCCACTCATTTCATCTTTGTGCAGGCGCTGCCCACCTAAAGTCACACTGCCCATTTGATTAAATGTGTTTTTAAATCCCATGCAAGTACTCAACAGGTTCAGTCCTGAACAGCAATTAGAAACAAAAATGAACGCTACATTACCAAGGGGCTGTTAAATTCCGTTCAGGGACTGTGTCCCTGATAAAACCCGAAGACTGAATATTATCCAAGGGGAACAACACATTTTAAAGAGAAGTTGTGACTCTATGCTCTACCAGGAGCTTTGCCAGGCGAGGGATGGAATGGGTATACTATGAAGGAACTTACTTGAAGTAAGTATTGCTTCGCTTTCTTTTCTTTATCAAACTATACTCTGGGGATATAATTACCCTAGAGGCATTCAGCACTGGGCTACTTTGTTTACTTTAGAAAATTCCATGTATAAAGTTATCCTGCCCTGGCAGGGGCATTGGACTAGATGATCTCTTGAGGTCTCTTCCAACCTGTAACATTCTGTGATTCTGTATGTGGATAGCTGCCCTCCACACTATATTTGTGTCACTCCTGCAAATCCTAACTGCTGTAAAGGCAGAGTGTTCTATCATTCCACGTAAGGTTGAGGGTGAATGAAACAAAATAGCACAGAAAGGCAAGCAGCATAATTTTATATCACTCATTTTCTTACAAAGCAGAACTGAGAACAGAGAATACAGCAAAGCTAGACATTTCATACTTTTCAGAAACATTAATTAGTAATAAAAAATGTGATAATCTCATTCTCTGAACACCCTGGGGTGAAGATTGTCTGGACCGACTCCATTAGCTTTTTTTGTTGTTGTTGTTATTGCTACAGATTTCTAAAAGGAGTTCAGTATCTGAGCTGCTTTTGAGACACCATCCTTTTCACATAACCTCAGCTGTCTTTTATTAATGGATATAATTTTGCTTAGTCACATCCCCCCCCCCCCCTTTATACTCAGAAATGGCATTTTAGTCCTGCAGCATCTGATTTCTAAGTTCATTATGAAAGAGGCTAAGCCAAATGAATTTCAGCTAATGGAAGAAGAACATTCTGAGGTACATTTGAGGGGTATTCTGTGTCTCTTATGACTGCAGCCATATATTTGTTGGCTTGGATTTGGTTCGCTCTTTTATCAATTCCAATCTTTGTGATTTATTTCCAAATCTTGCAAAGCTTACAGCTTAGTGACCCTATTTCCAGGTTTTCACTTCATAACTGTTATTAATCTTACACAGTTCCCAGGAATTTCACCACATGCACAATTCTTCATGATAGCCTGTTCACACTTACCTGTCGTATTGCAATTTCAAGCTGAGTTTTCCAGGAATCATCATCCCCAGAAAAAATATGATCCCAAGAAAAAGCCGCATCTTTGTGTAAAGAACCCAGCCCCAACAGTGCAGTACTAGAGGGGATGATAGATCTGGACTGAACACTGCATTTGTACCATTATGAAATATAATCAGACTTATCCCAGGAGTGACCCTTCCCTTGCTGAATCATTAACTTCACTTCTAAATTGTTTTACTTTTCTTAGTTCTCCAATCTCTCTTACACACCCCAAACCATAAATATATGTAAATAGCAACATTCTCACTGAAGCACTTCTTCTAAGAAGTAAGAAGATTTTGATATATGTCACCTCAAGTCTTTGAAAATGTTATTTTACAAAGTTGGTAGTCACAGGAAAAAGTGTTACCTGCAAGGTTCATGACAACTAGTAAAGATTAGCTTATAAAAATCAGAGGGATGGGAATAACAAGAGAATATTTGTTCAACAAACTTCCTTCCTTCCTTCCTTCCTTCCTTCCTTCCTTCCTTCCTTCCTTCCTTCCTTCCTTCCTTCCTTCCTTCCT
>JANIJG010002271.1:14003-29317 GCA_024611175.1 Megaceryle torquata | reverse complement strand
GCTCTTGTGGCCAAGAGGGCCAATGCCATTCTGGGGTGTATTAAAAGGGGTGTGGCTAGTAGGTCTAGAGAGGTTCTACTGCCCCTCTACTCTGCCCTGGTAAGGCTGCATTTGGAATATTATGTCCATTTCTGGGCCCCCCAGTTCAAAAGGGACAGGGAACTGCCTGAGAGAGTCCAGTGCAGAGCCACAAAGATGATTAAGGGAGTGGAGCATCTCTCTTATGATGAAAGGCTGAGGGAGCTGGGGCTCTTTAGCTTGGAGAAAAGGAGACTGAGGGGAGAATTCATCAATGTTTATAAATACATAAAGGGTGAGTGCCAGGAGGATGGAGGCAGGCTCTTCTTGGTAGTGCCTGATGACAGGACAAGGGGCGATGGGTCGAAGCTGAGGGATAGGAAGTTCCATTTAAACATGAGGAGGAACTTTTTCACTGTGAGGGTGACAGAGCAGTGGAACAGGCTGCCCAGGGGGGTTGTGGAGTCTCCCTCTCTGGAGATACTAAAAACCCTCCTGGATGCATTCCTGTGTGACCTGCTCTAGGTGGTCCTGCTCTGTCGGGGGGGTTGGACTGGATGATCTTTAAGGTCCCTTCCAGCCCCTGACACTCTGTGATTCTGTGATAATGTAAGCACAATGAAAAACAAGATTTATAGTTGTGCTCAGCTGATTGCAAGTCTCCTGTCCCATCTGCAGTAGAGATTAGCCATTACTTTTATTTTAAGCCATAACTGAAATCATCTCCCAGAATCCATAATGATAAAAAATGTAACACTCTGTACTTTTAATATCCTAATCAGTTTTACCCACTGTATAGATAGCTGGCATGTCCAATCCTTCCAAATAAGTTCTACTCTGCCTGCAGACCCCTAGATGAATTTCCACAAACACGGGCTTCTATTTTTAAGAAATATTTCATTAGTATATAGTCTCCAAATTCCTGGACTTCTTGTAAGTTGCATTTCACAGGAGTCTGTGAACTTTTTGCAAGGTGGGCTTCAATGTTTTAAGTATTTTGTATATTGTAGTTCCCTTTAATACTAAATAACTCACTTAAGTACAGAGCTATTATTTTTCATATATGATCACTGTGCAAGCATAGTCATTCACACAAAGAAAACACTTCTATTCCATGGCAGCTAGTACGTTCAAGTTGCCAAAGATGACCATTATGCAGGCACACATGAGAGTACCTCTGGAAAACTTTTGCTTTAACTTTTTCAGAAATACATATTTTCCAACTAAATAAAAGTTCCTTAAGGGTCTCTGAATTCTAACTAGAAAATAACTTCAATATCTCCTTTAGCTACCAATAGATAGATTCCTTATAGATATCCTCTTTTCTTCAAGTGCAATACTAAACTTTGTCTAAGTTAATTAATATTAACTTAATAAAAATAAAGATTTAAGTACTAGAAATTTCCTAGCCTTCAGACATGGTTTTGCCTTTAGTGTTTTTGTGTACGTGCCTGTGAAGATCCCACATATGCATCACCTAAACCAGCAAGGGCAGGAGGGTCTGTGGGAGTAGATGAGGTGACCTGTCAGTGTTCTTGGGATACAGCTTTATAGCAGGAAGGCTAAAGAGCTGATGCTGAAGTGGCAGGTAACATTAACAGATGTCATCTTTAACAGATTAAACTTCTCTCTGAGCGTTATATCTTTGTTTATGAAGCAAGAAGCAAATCATAGCTATGGTATCTAAGAAAATACTGGCAAGCAACTGCATCTCAGAACAGTGGAATCTACACAAGGGCAGATTAACCACTTTGCCACAGCCACTCTGAACTATTCCAGAGCCAGAAGGTACAGCTACAACTTCATCACCAAACCAGAGCCAGAGTTCTCATTGCTCTCTTGACAACTTACTAATTATTCCCTCCCACATAGTCGATGTTTTCTAACTTGTAGGATATGCAGTAAAAAAGAAATGCATTCTTAAAAATAAATCCTGGTGAAATTACAGACCAGACCAGGAGTAGCATGAATAATTTGGATAGTTTCTTAAATCAACAATTTTCTTTAGAATGCTTCAGTATATATTGTAGTGAATACACAGAGAGATGTCTTTTTTTTTTTTTTTTTTTTTTTTTTTCTGTAACAGAACAGAATTTTGGGATCAAAGGAATTTCTATTTTAGCTGGAAATATGACAGCACTAACTTTTTAATCATAATGCTTTCCTGCCAAACTAAACAAAAGAACATATGTCTTTCATTTCTTCTAAGCTCAATTTTTAACCTTAATTTCTACACTGACAAATAAAATCCTTTTTCCACATAAAGTTTGGCAAAATATCTGGCAAAATATTTCAGTTCTCATTTTATACTATTAATCATGATTTTAAAACAAACTTTCCTCAAAGACTACTTTTTACTTCTAGGAACAAATTCAGAAACTGTTGCTTTCTACTAGTGATGTAACAACTACTCTTGGAATAGAAACCAATTTGTTACATATTCTGAAACATTATGTAAATTGAGAAAACCTGCAAGAGCTACAATTACTCATTTTCAAGTATTTTTCAAAGAAATAGAAGTAGTGCCCTTATTCATGTTTCTAATTAGAACTCCAGTTCTACATAATCCATAAATATTTTTTCGCCAGTCTCTTTACTGGAGGAGTTACTTATGGGTCACTTGGCTGCTTTTGGGGCAGGATCCTGCCCCAAAAGTATCACTAAGCCAGGGAAAGTTATCAGTTTACCCTAACATGCCAGATGTTTAGACTTAATTACATTCATTACTACTAATGGCTATATTTACTTGAATTTGATCAGCTTCTGTGAAAGTGGTAGAGTTTAATGCCAAAAGATCCCCAGAACTAGATCCCTTTATACACTACTAAAATATATCTCCTATATTTAAGATCTAGAAGAATATATAACATATATTCTTCATATACATATATATATACATATATACAACAATATAATATATTAATATAGCTAAAATAGATCTCTTTATACACTAGCATAAATAGTGTCTTAGACCTCAGACACTAGAAATAAATCGCTTATGTAATAAACAAAGCTTATAACATATCAAAATACCATGTAAGAGTATAACACAAATCCAAAATAAACCATGAAAACAGATTAAAAACACATTTCTGCACAAAGGGAATAGAGGAAACAAACTTTCTTCTCAGTTTCCATTCTGTGATTTTCAGAAACAGACTACCTCTTATGATGCATTTGGTCTAATACCATTTGTTCTTCCATGCAAAGCTTTGTGGTACATGGCCTTGGAATAATTTTACTTTTACTTTTGTATCCAAAGATTAGAGAAGTAGTTACAGCAAATCTTTTTATAAACCCCTGACATTAAGTCCAGTCATGCTTTTAAAGGGGAAGAAAATAACTCTGTACAAGGTAAGCTGAAATTGTCTAAGATTCTCTTTATGATTTGAGAGACAGCTAAGTTATGATGTTAGTTTGACACTCAGATTGAAAGAAATCCACAACTAAGAAAAATTGTATCAGAGATATATTAAATAAAAAGCTTTAAAAAAGCTGCACAAGAATAAGTACTTAGCGTTATAATGTAAATATAGTGATAGTTTATCATCTAGGCCTAATAAAAGCAGAAATATCATCAAATATTCAGCTTTAATACTTAGATAGTAATAACTTTAACAGTTTGCCTGGCTCCTGTGAGTTCATGGAAATGAAAAATGACAGAATATGCTTTCAGCTTTAGTTTTTGAAATTACATGGGAAAGGGGAATTTTCTAAGCACATTTTTTCCTTAGAAGTTTTAGTTTGTAATCACTGGCAGAGTTGTGAGGCTTCATAAAGGAACCTGCAAATTATCCAAATTTCAGTTGCCCATGGATTAACTCCAAGTTTGCCCCTGGGCTTTCATTTTTCCAAATATGACAGCGGAACTCTTGCTTGTTTAGGAAAACTGAATTTTGAATTTGCTTTTGGATCACGCAAGCTGAGGCCTTGCTTTCATCTTCCAGGAATATGCAGACTACAGATTTAGACTGCAAAATTTAGCAAACCATTTTCACTCAGTCATCCAATATTCCCAAACCCTTTTTCCAAGTTGAAAAAAAGTATAGAAAACAATCAGCCAGAAATGGAAATCCTCCGTAATTTTCTCTTTTCCATTTGAATGAAATAGAATTTTGTATGTCACGTGCTACCATATATAATTGTCACTTTGTGATTATGAAGATAAATTAGTGCATTTGTGCAGAAAACACAAATCTTACCAGGGTACAGTACTACTCTTCCACCCAACTCCCACATTTCCCTTACAAGAGTATTTTTTCAAAAGTAGGGCTTCTTGATTCTTGGGCAATTCCCCAAGAGGAAAAATTCAGGCTGTATAACTGCATATCTGCATTATTGCAAAGTCTACTGACCAAACACAATCTTATCTTCTTGCTAACCTTCCTGCAAGGTCACACATTCCCAAAACAGGTATGTCAGGTATAGGTGGAGGTGGGATGAAAGGGGTGAAGGTTTTAGTACTTAAATGCTTAAATTCATCTCTAGTTTAATTATTTCTTATAATTCTTAAAGTAAGAGTGAAATCCAAGATCAAAGTAAACTTGGCACTGCTTATTCGGGTGGCAATGCCAGCTTCTGCAGACCTAGGTCATTCTGATGAGTCTCAGAGGACAGAAAACCTCAGCCTCATCTTTCTATACTACCTTTTCTCTGACTGATGAGAGCGTAAATCATTGTCCAGAACCTCATTATGCTAATGGCTGCATGAATACAGAGGAAACAGATTGCTTCTCAGCCAAAGCAGAAAATCTCTACAGAAAATGCTAATACCCTATTTCAGACCTTTCTGTGAAGTTCACAAAAATTGTACCTGCTAAGTATTTTCATATTACAATACAAATTACAATTATAATACTCGTACCTCTAATTTACTTGCTGCAGTTGCTATTTTCAATGTAATTGCTTTAAAAACTGTTCTTTTGGAATGCTCTGTTTTCTGGCAGAAGGTAGAACCTTCTTGTGTTCAGATCATACAACATTCAACATGATCATTCAACATGCTCAAATGCCATGTCTTACTTTTTCACTAAACAGTAAATGAGTAAACAGATAAATAAGTAACAACTGAATTTTCATTAGCAATATTAGCAAATGTGAGCCCTGCACTAAAAGGCTAAATGTACTTTAAAGGTCACACAACTACACCGAAAAGCTGCAATGCATTAAATCTTTAGGTTACAAACTACACAGTGTACAATGTAAGGACAAAATTACAGACTACTGAAAGTCAATTTAAAGCATACTTGGAGATTCTCTAGCATAAAAGTTACAAAAATTTCAAAGAAATGGATTTATCAAGCAATTGCCCGCATGACTACTTTTTAATGAACCCTTTCATCTGGGCTATATTTGACAGGAAAGAAGGCCGGAGCAGAATGTGTTTTAATCATCTTTACCTCCTCAACATTGTTCTGTGTGCATTACACACAAAATAAACTTGATTACAATTCTCAAATTCAATTTAAACAATAATCCAGATAAATTTACTGTGGATACAAATACTTGCTGCCTTCACAACCAACCACAAATTCTTCCCTAGTAGAATTAAATAATGAGCAGAAGATTACAAAGGGAAAAGGCTGACAACTTTTCCCAAGTATGTGCCTAGCTGTTCCTACAACATGCCTTTGCTGTTCGTATCTATACTGACAGCTGGACTTCCTGTCTTTGCGTCTGTCCATAAGACATTCAGGAAGGAAGGTTTATATCTTTACATGTTTTCCATGAAGTACTTTGATGACTAAATTCTAGAATACTGAGTCACACTGACCTTTCTCATACTCCCTCCATTCAAATTGTTATTCTCCCTACTCCAATTTTCTCACTTTTACATGCTTTTTCCTCCTTTAAATTTTATTTAATTTTTTAAAAACATAAGTTATTTACATTTTACTGAACTTTTTCCTTTTTTTTTTTTTTAATAGAGGTTATAAACCACTAATAGTGGTTTTCATTGCACAGTTATAAAAATTAAGTTTATGTCAGTTCTGACAAATAAAATACAACAATCACCAGTAGTATTCTGGGGTTTTGAGGGGGGTTAGGGGGTGCTTTTTTGTTAGACTGACACCACTGTAAGCCTCATTCATTCCTCTGCTCATTATTCATGTGTTTTTAGCTTGTTGAGGATTTCAATATACAAGTGAAATTGGCTTATAGTAGCATCAACTTCATTTGATTCTTCTAAAACGTTCTTGTACTTCTCAATGTTTCAAATGTTACATGCTTGAAGGATTAGAAATAGCCTGGCTGACCACTCCGCCTGAATCAAGCCTCCCTTAGAGCTACTGTAGTGGAGAAAACGTTTTAAAAAGCAAAAGCTTTTTTTCAAACTGTATCTATTAATCAAAATTAACATATTCACCTTTAGGATGGCTTTCTTTCAAAAACTGTCTTGGAGCTCAAAACTTAGTCTGAGATTCTGACAACCAAAGATTATTTGCATTAGTAATCATAACATAGTATATTCATCGTCCTACTGTTTCAAATGCACAGAGAAAAAAAGTCTCCCTTTTTGCAACACTCCTTGCTGAACTTTGAATCTAAACATCAGACTACTGCATCTACCACATTCTAAAGAAAACATACCAGTAGATACTCTTTTCTGCCAGCTAAAGGAAAGGGGGAAAAAAAAAAAAAAATCTCTCACATAAAACTGAAAGTCTGTTAACAAAGTACTTACCAAACTCCTAGCAACAGTTGTTGAAGAAAGAATTCCTGAATCAGTGCTGAATATGATCCTCCCCTACTCATACACGTTGAAGGGGTGTGGTGTAAAGCTACAAAGGCAGGATTGCAACCTGATCTTCCTAGAGCAGGCTCCTGCCTGTCGATTAATCAGCTACTCCTTGCATTTTACGGAGTGCATGGGTTCACTCTGGGTAGAAGTCAGATCTGCAGCAGCAGCAGCAGGGACACTTCCTGTTTAAAGCTTTCTGATCTGCCTGCAGTTTCGAGCAACTGTTTTCTAGCAATACACTTTTAAAGAATGAGAGACAGTCCGTAGGGGAAGATGAGTGCCATCAAGAGAATTCAGGGCTACCACCTTCTCTGTGGGAGCATTCAGTAGATGTTTTCAGTTTTTGGTGTCGACTCTGCTCGAGATAATAAAGCACATGTTTTGTAACCTAAAGCAAAGGTGGCAGATCCAGATTTCCTGGGGTTGTGAAGGAGCTGCCAGGGGAAGGTGAGGGCCAGCAAGAGAATTCAGGGCTAGCACCCTTCCTGGAGGAGCAATCATGTTTTAAATTTTGGATATCTGTGCTTTGAAAGAGCTAATAAAGCACGTTTTGAGAACACGTTTTGAAGCCTAAGGCAAAGGTGGCAGCACTAGATTTCTTGGGTGCACAGAATATTTCAGACATCTTCCAGTGCAGGCCAGGACCATGAGTCAGCCAGCCAGCACACATCATCAGAATGGTTCTGACCAGTGTACTTCACAGGTTAATGCTTTCTTAAAGTAGCAGACCCAAAAAGGGGGCACAATAAACTGCACATCATGTGAAGATGAACTCTGCTCGGGTTGCTACATTTTACAACTGCATCACATCTGTTTGTCTGCACATGCTGCATTTCAGAGATTGAAATGCTGAACAGCTCTCTCTGCTTTTTAGACCAGACTGCTGCAATACTGCTTCTTTAGTTGCAGTTTCCTTCATAAATGTGCACTATATTGTATTTACACATCCTGCAGGAAGTTGGATATTGAGGGTTTTTTTAAGCACATCATTTCATCTTATCACTTTAATACCTTTTTTTATGTAATCATTTTAATACCTTAACCATGTGTCTACACTACTTCAGAAAGACAAAGGACATAGTGCTTGTAGCTTATGAAGTGAAGCAAGGGCACCACCATTAGGTAGCACAGAGTCACTGTAGAAAGTATTGCCGTTTCCTTTCAGGGCATCAGGCTGTAGCTATCACACAGTAAAATCGTGACTGAAGATCTGATTACACCGCAGAAACAACTGTTGCTGGCAAATGCATGTTATTCTGAGCATTCCAATGCTCTTACCAAGTAGTTCAGCAGCTCCAGCCCAACAAATGGATTTTGCCAGTAAATGTTACCATGAATGAAAAAGATGTGCCAGTTCTCTGTTCCTTCAGCTCAGTCTCAAAGCTGCTTTGAACTTCTACGACGCGTGTCAACACAATCAATCACACCACTACTTAATAGGCCAATACAGACGCATCACAGTATGTAAAGAACAAATCTATTGTGTGTATTAATATAGCAACCTCTTTAAATAATGGCAGAGGTGCAAATATCAGAAACAAGAGAGCAAGAAGTGCCAGACTTATGTTCTTGTAGTCTCAACATCTATCAGCAGTGAAACAAAAGGTTTGAAAGAAGTGTACAGCTAACAGAACCACTGAACTTCAAAAAGTTCAGAGAACTTCTAACATGAACCTTTAACTTTTAACAGAACCTGAACTTCAGAAAAAAACAAAATGAGATTGATTTCTTCAGAAACTTCGCGTAACTTTGGATTTTTTTAATATGCTCCTTAGGGCTGAGTTATTTACTGCTTTACTGTGTGCACAAAGAACACGGGGGCTGGCGGGGATGGTCTGGTGGGAGGAATCCTTCTATTGCATATTTGTAGGCCAGGTTTCAATAGCACATGAAATAGTCACTTCTGTTCACTGACCCAACTCAAGAGAAATCTAAATTGGAGCATGGGGGATGGGAAGCAAAGTGGAGATAAACAGCAATATATGTCAGAATGCTTTCTGGATGAAGTAGCTCCTTCCACTAAAGAAAACCCACTCCCACTTCACAAAAAAACTCCACACCATCAGCAGACATTGCTCACTTTTCTCAAACTGTAATACCTGGAGTAGGCAGTTGCGTATTAAACTGCTTATCTCTCCTGTTAAAATCTTAAATTACATAGGAAAAAGAGATCAGGAGACTCAAAGTTTAGTTTAATTATTATCCTGCACAGTGACTTCAGAAAAATGGAAAGCATTTTCTGAATAGATTTTTCCTTTCAAAAACTCAACTGCATCTTCATTTGTCATTTCCTGAAACTTCCTGTTCAAGACCTGGAAGACAGGAAAAAGAAAGGGAATATTAGTTCTATTGTGTTTATCATAAACTACCCTGTCTCACAAACCAAGCATTCAGTGATGGGGAGGCCATAAGGAGTCACTGTATTTTGAAAGCAAGACTTATATCATTTGTTCTATAGAAATTAGGCAAATAAGCCTGAGGTTATAATAAAATTAAAAGGTTTTTAGGTACAAAGCAATTCAGTGGCTTGATTTTTTTTTTTCCTCTGAACTAAAATTATTTTACTGATAAGTTGTAGCTTGTCTTCTAGGGCTCCTCTGCCCCTTCTCCCTAGTGACACCACCACTACCTTCT
Source organism: Megaceryle torquata (assembly GCA_024611175.1). Classification (NCBI taxonomy): domain Eukaryota; kingdom Metazoa; phylum Chordata; class Aves; order Coraciiformes; family Cerylidae; genus Megaceryle; species Megaceryle torquata. The sequence goes on along the minus strand of JANIJG010002271.1, from coordinate 19,923 downwards.
AAGTAGAGATGATACATGGAGAAGGCTCACCATTCCCTACAAGGTCTCCTCTACCAAACAAACATACTCATCACTATGCTGACACCCGGACTAAGAGAGAGTAACAGAACTCTTACCAGAATCACATCATAGCCCAGTTTATTTAGATGCCGCTTCTTCATTGCCAGCTTCCCTTGGGGGTGTGTTGTACCCACACAAAAAGCAGACAGAGGAACAAAGAGAAAAGCCAATCTACAATCAAGAATAAGGAAGAATCCATTGTACAAATGCAGAATAAGCATTTTTAAGTATGATGTTTCAATGATGTCCTTAACTCTGCAGAAGGTACAGCTGTATTTCTGGTAGGCAAAAATATCAGGACTGCACAATTTTCATTACCCTTGTCCAGACTTAAGTAATTTTGACCCTCTCTTCTTCCATGAGCTTCACACAAGTACCAGCATCTGCCCAAATACCTACAGCAGAAATAAGTCCTTAGATCTCTACTTCTCCCACAGTAAGAATGAAATAGATCATTCAAAGTTGTATGTTATTTTGACAGCTTCTGCATTTATTTTGATCCTTTGCTATGTTCAGATTCAGTTACTTTCTGCCATAAAAACCTACTTGGAAGGGTAAGGAAAGCTAAATGCTCTGGAAGCTTGACAGAGAGCTTCTGTTACACAATTCACTACCTCTCCTTTTACCAAAAAGCAAACTACACAACATACATCTCTGTGCATTGATCCCACACACTAATGTTAAGTACTAGCGACTTCTACTTAAGTGTTACTTAAATGATATATGTCCCCCTTCAGCTACTGAGAGATCTTTCTTCTACACAAGATGAATAAATCACCTAAATTGTGGACATCATTCAAACTGTATTTCAGCTGCTGAATTAATTTGCCATGACATACCACTGAGCTGCATGTTTTAGAGACTTCAGAGAATAACTGAATGTTTAATTGGATGCACAAATAATTGAAATTTTAAACCCATAATACAGAAATTCACTGGAAGGGATTTCAGTCATACTTCAAAACCTCGTAATACCCATTACAAAAGCATCAGATTACTGTGATGTTTCCACCCTCTTTCTCTGAAGTGGTAAGTTTTATCTTCTGGTAGAAGAAGGTGGTGAGCTGGAGTTGTTCCTCTAAACTGGCATTGCAATTTTTGTCTATTTTGGTGAGCACAAATAAAAAGTTACTTATCTGCTTTGCTTCTGCAAGTAAGTGAACCTAAGAAGTAACTGCATGGAATATATACAAGTAAAACTAGCCTGCTAGAAAATGTACATAGTCAAAAAAGACACCTTTGAACACTTGAGTCAGCTTGATCATCTGTTGCAGATACTGGGAGCACTTTCGTTCTGTTTGAATCTGTTCTGATTTCAAAATCTGAAAACAAAACAACAAAACATCAATTGTAACCTCTTGCAGTGTTCAATGTTCCCATTTGAACATTAATTGTTCAAAATGTTTTCAAATGAACAGCTCATTTCAAAAAGTTATCAGACACTGTCACTGCTGTGTTTTTAATTGCTGTTCTCTGATAATTTACATAATACTGATGGCTTTTCTGTCCCTAACCAATACAAACAGCTACAGCTTGCACATCTCCAGAAAAAAAAGGCCAACACATTTGGTTTTGGAAACTGTAGATATAACTTTGTGGGAGTGAAACCATAGTTTAAAGAAACTAGTCTTGACTACAGTCTGCCATACCTACTCAGATTATCCCATAATCTGATTCCTCTATAGAAATACCGGATATATGTGCAATTAACATCTGCTTGCTGATACTTAACAAAAAAGTCCAAAGCAGTTTTGCAAATAAAAGCAATTGTAATGTTTTAGTAAACTGTCTGAAATACTTTAACAGAAGCATCCTAGAAAGTAGATATACTGAACAAGGACATAATTTGTTAAAAGCGTGTATCTTCAAAGGGTTACAATGTTAATCACTTGCACTTTATGCAAATTTATTAGCATCTTTCTATTTTGGGGATTACAAATCTGCATTAAAAAGACTGTGACAGCAATTTGCCTTCATACCAATATGATATTTATACGGCAGCTGAACATTTTGCCGAAACATGTTCTCATCGCCCAGAAGTTCTATCAGTGCCTCCCGAGCCTTTCTGAGATTAAGAGATACTGATGAGGAGAAATTCTCAGTCAGCACAAATTCAGGCTTTGTGAAGGAAGGGCTATCAAGTTCCATACATGCTTTCACCCAGTGAAGCATCACTTCCTTTTGTTCTTTGTGAAGATCATCTGAAAAAGGATATAAAAAAAATGTTGTATCCAATGTATCAGCTCACAGAATTTTTCATTGTATTAACATTTATAGTCTGTTCTGGCAGAGCAAATTAATTCCAACACAGGAATCAAAACCCAACCGTTTTCTGACTGAATATTATTGAGTGTATAGTATATACAATATATTATATACAATATATTGTTAAATATACACCATCAATTCACTAATTATAATAGTAAAGTCTACAGCTGGGGCCTGCCCCTTTATTCAGTCTTTCCCCTCTGCCATACACAGCTGTGTGCACACTATCAGCCACTACAGGAGACATAAGGAGAACATGGAATGAGAAAGCATGAATAAAAACCATTTATAAAATACAGACAACTAGAAGGTTATTTATAAAACAAAGAAGGGATATCAGACTTGGCCATATTTTGAAAACTATACTTTAAGAGTACTAAGCTGAGCAAACTCAGCAAAAAGTTGCAGCTTTACAGCTTCCAGGTTATGTCACAGTGGGCTCAACAGCAAGGGACCATGGTTTACTCTACACTGAATTTCTACTCCGCTGAACTAGTCTACTGGCTGTAGAGAATTGACATGTGGAAACCAAATTCTACTACAAAATTCCTCATTATAACACAAAGCAGCCAAAAAAAAAAATCTTTTCTTTATGATTTTAGTCACTAAAGTTGGCTTACAAAGGTTAAGATTTTCTGTCCTTTTAAAAATGCCTGAACATCTGTCAAAGACAGAACCCCTTACACATTTCTACAATTACCACAAATCTCATATTCATGCCTCTCCATGTGCACACCTACTATTAAACTGTTGACACCATGGGGCCTGAGACAATAAGCCCGATGTCCTAGTGCAGAAACAGATCACTTAGATTACCATCACTATGTTAGCTTTGTCTTGAAGATCTCAAATTTAGTATTAACCATGTTTGAATTCTTTAATTTCTAACCTTTTAACACATTTACAACAAATTATGTACAGAGGCAGACTATCCCTTTTAAAACAAGAACATGACAAAGTAAGGCACCTGACCTGAGAATAAAAGTTCATCCCTGCTGTCCTTTTGCAGCAGCTCATCAAGTGCGCGGTGAGGAAGATATCCTAAGATGCAAAGTGAATACACTGCCTTCAGCAGTTCTGTGTTGGAAATCTGAGGGAGGTACTTATTCAAGCAGCTATCAAGTGTCTCAAAAAACCTTTTTCAAAAAAGCAAAAGAAAAGTACATAAATACACAAATAATATTTGTGTATATAAAGACACAAATAAAGCTCTAAAAATGCAGATTTCAACTAAAAATACAAGTTAGAAGTCTTTATTATCTTGGATAGTCATATGTTGTGTAATCTAACATTAGTTTTTGGCTCTTCTTTGAGAATATAGTTACCTATCAAGAGATTTAGTAGCCTGGTCAGTCTAGAACCAAGGTCCCCACTTTCAATTACAGAGAAAAATTCCTATGTAGAAAAAAATGTGAAAAGACCCACTTTCACTTTACATATTAATGATACAGGATTATGAGCTCTTTTGCAACTGAAATCAAATACTAGTTACCATGTATTACTTTATAATGACTACATAATCTATTATCAGGCATTCTAAATGAAAACCTACAGATGCTCTTGGCCTCTGGGAACATAGTTGAGTCGTGAATACACTCGGAGAACAATCAAAAGGTTTTTCAAGTTGAGGAATTCAGGGTCTTCTGTCACCTTCTCAGCAAAAATACCCATCAGGTCACCAGGCTGAAAGCCAAGTGTCTCAAAGGTAGAGATAAAAAGCAGAATCTAAAAGAAAAGATAGTTTTATAAGGTCAAGAAAGGCAATACAGTGGATCCTATCTGATGATTTCATAACAGGCATTTTTAATGAAAGCCAATTTTTTCAAACTGTAAGACCCCTTTTATTTCTTTTTTTTTTATTCATCAATAAATAGAAGAGCATTAAAAAACCCCAAACTCTTACACCCTCATCAGATTGGTATTACTAAAAAATATGTTCTCCAAAGATCAAAAACAAACATGAAGAAAGTTAAGACAGAGAGCAGCATCAGCTATTCAACTATTACCACTATAAATTATTTGGTCTCAAACTCACCTGTCTTTTGTCCCAAAGGCAGGCAGTAGAATTTACATACTCTGCTAATGCTGAAAACAGTTTTACATTACGGTACTGGAGACTGTAACAAGCTTCCAGAATGAGAATTAACTTCCGAAATGGAGCATCGTGGACATGCTCTGGAACAGAAGAGGGAAAAATGGACAATGATACATAGCAATGGGAACTGTAGGTTGGAGACACTGTGGGCACAGCTGGCTCAAAGATAGAGGAGGGAAAAAAAGAGACAAGCTAGGCAAAGTCAACTGAGCTAAAACGTGGAGAAACAGAGACAGAAGAAACCAGAGTCGGGATCAAGCTAAAAGGGATAAATCAGCAAAAGGGGACAAATAAACAAAACAAGCAAAGCTGTGTTCCCAGAACATCTTCTGTTCCAGAATTCATTTTTAGCACCTCCCTGCACTCAGCATGCATGGAAATCCTCAGGTTAGCCCCTTTAGTACTGGCTAAGCCTTTGGGCTGTTCACTGTGTCAGCAGAGGAAGTTACAAAGAGGTGCATCTAAAGCTGCTGATTAATCAGGTATTAGCACATGATGAAATTTACATTTTTTTTTTCCCCCGTCTGGTTTTACAAAATGGCAAGAAACCACAAATATGAAGCTATGTCCAAAAACCACTAAGAGCTGTCAAGCACTAAAGCATTAGTGGAAAAAGACAGAACCAGAATGCAACCTCCTGGCATATGAGCATTATGACAGATTGAATGTCAAATGACAGCAGAATTCCCTGCACAGGACTGCTGCTTCATTTGTCACACAAAATGGACCTACTCCTGAAATGAAAAAGATTAAGTACTGAAGAAAAATGTTCTCTCTTGAACATCCTGCTTTGATTGCTATTGTTGCATACATGTTATAAAAAGATAGTAACTGCAAAAGAAAAGAGCATAGTTATAGTAGTATCATCAGCACCCACCAAAACTAGACTTTATCTTTTCCTCTGCCAATGGACTCAAGAAGATATCGGGAAAATAACTGAATTTAACTCCTCTGAGTTGTGCTCTGTGATTTTCCAGGCCCAGAATAAAACAGTTACCTCATTTCCTAAGGGCTGCTTGCTGACATCTGCAACTGAAGAAAATGACAGTTGTGCGGCAATCACAGAATCATAGAATCATTTAGGTTGGAAAAGACCTTTAAGATCAAGTCCAGCTGTTAGCCCTACACTACCAGGTCCACCACTAAATCACATCCCTAAGCACATCTATATGGCTTTTAAACACGTCCAGGGATGGTGATTCAACCACCGCTCTGGGCAGCCTGTTTCAATGCCTGACAACCCTTTCAGTGAAAAAATTTTTCCAAATGTGCAGTTTAAACCACCCCTGGTGCAGCTTGAGGCCATTCCCTCTTGTTCTATCACTAGTTACTCGTGAGAAGAGACCAGTACCTACCTCTCTACAACATCCTTTCAGGCAGTTGTAGAGAGTTATAAGGTCTCTCCTCAACCTCCTTTTCTTCAGACTAAATAGCCCCAGTTCCCTCAGCGGCTCCTCATAAGACTTGTTCTCCAGGCCCTTCACCAGCTTAGTTGCT
>JANIJG010002271.1:0-13903 GCA_024611175.1 Megaceryle torquata | reverse complement strand
GTCAATCAGTACCCCCAGGTCCCTTTCTGACAGGCAGCTTTCCAGACACTCTTCCCTGAGCCTGTAGCGTTGCATGGGGTCGTTCTGGCCCAAATGCAGGACCTGGCACTTGGCGTTGCTAAAGCTCATACAGTTGATCTCAGCCCACTGATCCAAATTGTCCAGAGTGCCTCTGTAGAGCATCCCTCGTAAGCAAATGTGTAAGCAGATCAACACTCCCACCCAACTTGGTGTTGTCTGCAAACTTACTGGGAATGCATTCTATCTCCTCATCAAGATCATTGATAAAGCTATGAAACAGAAGAAATAATTTTAATGCTAGATATCCTTAAAGAAAACAGGCTAACAGAATTGCCTATTACTGGACACTTTGATCTTAATCTCTCTCTTCTGCATATTTAAAAAATAAGTATCACCATAGGGTCAGTCCCTTGCTGCTGCAAAAATCACCTCAATAAGTACATATGAGGTATACAGTTACTACAATTCTGGTCGGGTACTCAGATACGGGAGAGAGGGCTACTTTCTTGAGAGTCCCAGCAACAAAACAGGACCTGGAAAACCTACTGGAGAATTCCTTTGCCCCCTGAAATCCAAAGCATGGCCCTCCCTCCTCTTCCTATTCCATCTCCAGCCTCTGATAGAGGACATCTCTGTCCAGAAATTAATCACTCTGTCCCCAGAGCATCATTTGCACAATGTGCAGCATGTAAGTCTTAATAACACACAAAAATATGCAGAAAAAAGTACCAAGTAGCTGCTCACTCTGTGTATGCCTGTTTACTGAGTGTGGTAAAAGTCCTATGTATAATTAAAGACCATGTCCTAACACATATGAACAACCAGGACAAATAAAGGCTGTACAAGCAGTCCAAACACTCCTGGTTATTTATGGTAAGAATGCCATTTTGCTATCTTAATGTGGTTTTTAGACACAAATTCATATGTATTTTAAGTTTGAATAAATACATATTGATCATATATACAATCACATTAAGCCACCAATCCATCCTCTAAGATGTCCACTTCCAATTCAGATTTGTTTTAAAAGTTTATCTGAAATCTATTTTTCAATTCAATTCTTTTTCCTAAGTTTTGCATATAGAAAAATGCAAAGAAAACTATGTAATTCAGATAAATGTTAAGGGCAGAGATGACAAAAAATATTTGCTTTCATTATTGATCAGTAATTTTCTGTCTTGCTGCTTGTCAAATGGCTCCACATTACTGTAACATTCTGTAAAAAAACATGTTTCCTGAGTTTTAAAGCAAATCAGAAAAGGAAGGTAAGACAATAATGAGGAAGAATTTGGTATAAGGAAGGGAAATTTAATAAATGTATTTTTTTCTTACCCTGGATCTTTTCACTGCAGGCATTCAGGATTGGAATGGAAGAATAATTCATTGCAACAAGAGCCAAAAACAGACGCAGAGCATTCGGGAAAGTCAGATGGTCTATCTCTTTCAAAACTGCCATCTAAAGTGAATTAGAATTTATTAAATCCTTCATTCTTCAGGTATATTATTACTCCTTTCTAGTGTAGGCATTTTCACCAAAACCATCCCAAATTCTTTAGCCTGGTCAGACTTATATGAAAGAAAAAATAGCAACAAACAGCAAAAGCATAAAGTAATTGCCCTCAATGTACTCTCAATTAGACACAATTATAGTATATCAAGTCTTCTGGAGCCACATCACCATGGAAGCTCCTAGCAATTTGCCTTTATGGGTTTTTTTTAAAGAAAGAAGTCTCAGTAAAGCTCATTCCATATCCTGTGAATACGTATCTCCCACCAACTCTTTAAAAAGTAGCAAAAATAGTGGCACAGTTGATTTATTTGATAATACTCCAATTACTGGTTTGGATTTGTGTGAAAGCTGTAAGACTCCCAAGTGATCCAACAGCACACCAAGTGGTGCATCTTTTAATATAAACACCCAGCTACAAATGTGGACTGAGCCACGAAAGGTCAGCTCTGATGCCATAAGACTTAATTTATCAAAGCAGTAATTAGATTGATTTAAATGACAGTAAGAATGAGCCTACAAAGTATGCTGGCTATTAAAATATAATATTCTTATTGCATGCATATCAAAGGTTAAATACAAAATACATCTGCAATAGAAATTACACAGTATCAAAAATAGTATCCCCTAGGCTCAGAAAATCAAGAGTTACCTTCAGTTAACAAGTGGAAAAGTTACTTTGCTCTCAGTTTCATATTCAACCACATCTTCAGCTAGTTTCTCACCATCTTGTAAAAGGTGGTACCTTGTTCAAGCAAATGATAAAACCTTGTCCAAGGTTTTATCATTTACTTACATCTAGCACATCACATGAGTCCCCTGTGCTGCTCTATTCTTGCCCAGCTTCCCATCAGTGGTATCTTCCCTCACTTCCCCATGAATGCTATTGAAAACTCTGACCTCAGAGTCCTTTAGCTATGTGAGGAAAACACTATCAGGACCCATCTGAAAGAAGGTTCCCGAAAGTGTCTTTCAATCAGGGTATGAAACCCACTACACCCTGACATAAAACCTACAGCCTGCTCCCAAGTGCAGATACACCTTTCAGATACACAGAAAGGTAAGGCAATGAACTAGGAGAGTTCTCCTGGTATCTTATTCCCATCAGCCCTCTAGCCCTGCACCATCATTGGACACAGCTCCATCACAGACTAGTTTTCTGTCCTCTCATCTTCTGGCCACAAGCTGGGCAAAGGAATCAGGGAACAGCTTGCAAGTGCTTCTGTGAAATACCATGTGGCTGACCCAAACAAGAGGTGAAAGCACTGCTATTTTATTGCCTCAGTTCTTTTTGGACCATCTCCATTGCTTCCTGCCCTCTTTCACAGGGGGATACTCCCAGCCTCCAAATTTAAGTTCTTCCTGCAGATATACCTGGACTATGATTCTTATAGAAATGCAGTTAACCTTGCTATTATATCTTACCTTTGAGTGTCTGGAAAGAATCACACACACATGTATAAACAATGCAAGAGCACAGGCTTTGTGGAAGTAAATTTACCTCTAATTTCTTTTTCAGAAAGACTGGAGCATCTTTTCCCAAGCATTTCATCAGGTTTTGCAGTATAAAGATGTCTCTGATACTTGGAATGCGCTGCTCCACTAATAATCTGATGAAGAAATACACAGAAGGCCTTGAGGTAGACACAGTAACCATTTAACAGCTTTCCTCATTTCAGCAAAACCACGTAGGTACCCTTATTCTCCCTTGCTGATGTACTCCCAAGGTAAAGCTGTAATTCCCTGTTCCTCTCCACCTCCTTTTTTGCAGAACTTTACATGATGCAGATGCAGCACAGATATTTTGCACATGGAAATAATTATATACGCTTTCCTAATGTTATCCTGACAGAAGAGTGTTGTTGCTGATACATTAACAGCAGGGGCATCTGAAAAGACTGCACACGTGACTGTGCAAACGTTGAACACTGTTAAGCCTCAAGGAATTAACACTCTTCAGCAGGAAAAAAAAAAAATTAAAATCACATAATCATCTATGTACAGCTAAGTTCTGAAATGGCTAGGAAGTTTGGGAACAGACAATAACTTGGTGCAAGTGAGGATAAAAAACCAAGCATGCTGTGGGCTGCAGGAAGAGAAGGGGATATCGTAACACAGAGGGATCCTAAGCACAAGATGGGAGTTTTGCATTCCCAGCACCTCTTTTTCTGGCTAAGAGAGGTACTCTAATTGTTAGTCTGAATCACCCTTAAGTATATCTGCAGAACAACAAAGATTTAAGTGTCACTTTCTAAGGCAGCGCACTGCTCTGAAATTTGTCCCTGCAGATGTGGCTTTCTGCAAATGAGCAACAGTTCCAGACAGCAAGACAGAAAAAGAGCTGTAGATGGATCTCCTGCTTTCCACCAGCTTAAAAGAACTGTGTAGCTGAGCTTCAAGAGAAGATGGGTTTTGTGTATCACTGACATATCCACCTTCTCAAAGCAGGACCTGACACAGGAACAAAAGTACTAACCCATGGCAAGTTTTGTGACAGCCTCAGTAAAAACAGTGTCATGTGAGTGAGCAGATTGGTTACCTGCATAAACCTCACTGGCCCAGAAAAAAAGTCACTGCAGTCAGAAAAGTTATTCTGATAAAACTCTACACAGAAAGCCTTGCTGGGTGCACAAATAAAATCTAGACTCGTCTTCATCTTAATTTTACTTACTGAATTAAAATAAAATATTTTCTGGCTGATAAACAGAATTTATCATCATGATAAATCAAAGTATTTCACAAAGTAAGCTAGTCTTACTACCTCCTTTCTACACATGGATTAAGCAGAGGTACAGGTAAGTAAGTGACACGATCAACATCACAAAACACTGTTGAGGAGCTGTGGACACAATATGAAGTCTAGCACCCTATGCCATCAGAAGCCTTTCTGCTGGAAACTGCAAAGATAATGCCAAAAATCAGTATTTTGTACAGCTGTTATGCAATCACTGAACTCCCAAGACTAGAGTATGTCTTTTATGTGCAGACATTACTTCCATGATTTCTAAGTGACATATATTCAAACAATATTTCAATATGGAGAACACATGAAAGAGATGTTTTTTCTCACTGTAATCCAGCTTGAAGAGCGCTCACATTCTTGTCTTTATTCATCCCTGATAAAGTCGTTGCCAAAACTGAGAGACATCGGTTATCGAGTTGATTGAGCTTCTCCTGTTAAAGTTTTCACAATGTCAGATTACTTCACACCAGTAAAGAAAAACTGAACACTCTTAATCCATACCTGCCATCTTATCTCCCCCCCACACCCTAAGTTAATTTGTAAGCTTTAATTCTGCAATGACCTACAAGGTCACACAAATTTAGATGATTTGAAAAGGGTAATGATTTTTGAGACTTCTGTCTGGTAAATCTGAAATTAGGTAGTGGTTTCAAAAATGAAAGAAACCAGAAGTCCACCCAAATTAACTACGGGAGTCCCATTTCTTGGAACATCAGACTAAACCAGGGACATAACCCAATTCTCTCTGATGTTGCACAGCCTCCCAGAATTAGTACCAAGGTTTCAGCCCAAACTTAGGAGACCAGGGATTCTGATACCTACCTGGCACACTCTCACCAATGTCTGGACCAGGAGAGTGTTCTGAGGAACACCTAGGTTCACAGCTGCATGCAGACTGAACACCAGGTCACCCCGCATCATCCTTCTCGACTCCCTAAGCAGCTGCTGACAAAGCTTGGGAAAAGCTGGGTGCTCAAAGATCAGCTGCTTCTCATAACGCTGCTGCTCTTCAGACAGGTTTTTGAAGAGCTTCCATACTGTAGTTAAACTGTTTGTGAAATGCTTAATGGAAACAGCAGACTCCGAAGCCAAGTCCAGGACATCACAAGGACAGGTGCATTTCTGGAGACTATTAAAAAACGGTTCACTGTAATCCATCCCATGCTTTGCTTTGAAGCTCTCAGAACCATCCCATTTTTCAAGTTTCAAGGAGCTCCGGGGATCCTGCTCACTCACCAAAGCCTCTGTACTCTTCTCTGGTTGTATTTTATCATCTGTGCTAAAAACATCTGTCTTTTGAGATAGAAATCGAAGAGATGATCCATGCAGAGAAGGAATAATTTTAAAAAAAAAATTCCCGAAGTTCACATTTTCCAGGCAAGCCCTGTATCTACCAATCCATAAAATGTGTTTTCGTGTCGTGGCTGAAGATTTGAGAGTGAATACAGAATTGCACCTATGCATGCATCTAACAGTACTCCACAAATAACTGATTTTATTATTCATTTTTCCTAATGTCTCATGAATAGATTTTAAATGTCAACTCCAAGTAAGAAGTCCGATGAAATCCTACCAGTGCAACCAGTTCTGGAGAAACTGTGCAAGATCACTTATCTGTAAAAACAATTGTAAATTATATATTAGTTACCAGACTTTCAATTCATGAAGTTCCACTTGTTCCTTCCTTAGAGAAGGAAAAAAAAAAAAAAACAAACACAAAAGGATTCGGAAAAGATCCTTGGGAAATGATTTCCAGAGGGACTTTCATTTGGCCTCCTACATTTTAATCAGACATGTCGACACAAGTCTAACTCATCCCGGGTGTCAACTCTTTTTTGCCGTTTTAACCAAAAACTACGCCAGGAAAGAGTCTTTTCCTAACTGAGGTTTCTCCGAGCAGACGCATCTCCTAACAAGGCTCTGGTGGATCACTGCCGAATTTTCAGCTCCCATTAACAGAACCCTGCCCGGCTGAGACCACACAGAGCCTGTCCCAGCCTCCCTGCCGCCAACACACGGGCCCGCCACCTACCCGGCGGCCGCGGCACAGCCGCGGGCACACTCCCAGGGCCGGGGACACCAGGCGGGGCAAAGCCTCTCGGTTTCGGGCTCGCTTTCTGCAAGCGCTGTGAACGCTGCTCATGGGGGTACAGTACCTGTGACCATGTCCGCGGCCCGGCACCAAGGGGACAAAGGCCTTTCGGCGGCTCCGTACCGGCTCGGAACACTCGGGCTCAAGGTGCGGGCGATCCCGCTGAGGGCGAGCCGCCGGCCACCCGCTGCCCGCTTCAGCCGAGACGGGACGGGCGGATCACGCAACAGACCCGCTCCTCCCTCTGGTTGTTACTTGGCACGCGGGGCCGCCATGACACTCGGGCTCCCCCCTCTCCGCGCGTTCTCGGCGGGCCTCGCGAGAGGGACGGCGCGGGCCGATGGACAAACGGCGACGGCGCGCGATGCGTTGCCGCGCGACGCGTTGCCGCGCAACGCCAGAGCGACCGTTGGAGGGTGCTGCGCCATGGCCAGGCTCGTGCTGGCAGGTGAGGCGCCCCAGCCAGGTGCGCGCGTAGCGGTCGCTCCGCTAAGCAACCTGTTAACTCGCCCCCCCTTCGGCCTCTGGGGAGCACGCGGTCGCAGCCGTCCCCTTGTCCCGTCGGTGAGGCTTCTGCAGCGCTGCTGCCGTCCCCCTCCCGGGGTGGCCTCCCAGTCCACTTCAGCGCTGGCTGAAGAGACTGTTTCACCTCCCAGTTTATCCTTTCGTTGCTGGCTCATATGCTTGTCCTGTTACTTTATGGGAATTCATGGGATACCGGTTACATGACTTTTTAAATTGGAACAATTAAAAAAAAAAAAAAAAAAAAAAAAAAAAAAAAAAAAAAAAAAAACCAAAAAAAATAAATGGAAAAATAAAAAAATGTTTGGCCTGTTAAGATCTGATCAGTCTATGTCACAAAATCTTGATTTGTGGTGGTGTCACTGCGTTCATAGGTAAGGCAAACTGCCCTCACTATGCCAAAGCTGAACTCCTGGCTGACTATCTCCAGACTAATTTACCAGACTTCAGGGTTCACAAGATCACTCAGCACCCTGACAAATGGGAGGTAAGGGATTTAAAATCAAGTCCTTGGTAGATGCTCCAGTACTCTACAAAGCAACATATGTGCTTATCAGTAGGATGTCTCTTCTCTCCTGTATTAGTGTTTAGATATGAGGTAGATGTGCTACAGAAGCAGGTTTGCTATGACAGCCAGCCAGAGGAAAACTCTGAATGTTGTGAGAGACTGGCATTCTCATGAGTCTAAAGCTGTTTTGTCAGTAAGAAATTCAAGTTTTTTGTTTTTTGGTTTTTTGGGGTTTTTTTTATTATGTATAAATGGCTGCTTAGCCTGTAAATCTGCAGACTGTGATTGCATATGTCTTCAGAGTCGTTACTTTGTCAAAAGCATTTCTGGCATTCAAGTATGAAATTAAATTTCACATATTTGTTTACAATGGGGATGGGCCTTTCAGAGTACTTTTGTTGTAGACGTGTTGCCGTATCTACACAGTAGTCCCTATAAAGAACTGAAAAAAATGCAGTATTACTTCACGAGATAGACAGTACTATGGTGTTTATTACCTCTTATATTTTGCTTGACACGTCAGCCAAATAGCTTGAACAGTTTTGTGAAGAGCAGTTAACCTCTGCAAAGCACTTACCTTCTGTGGCTAAATGGGAAGTCTCAGATTGCTCCCTGCTCCACAAAATTGCTATCTTCAGTGCCACTAAGACAATTGAGCAAAATCAAGCAGAAGCAGGACTTTTTGCTCTCGTGCTGAGGTATCACAGCATATCACCACGCCTTGCTTTGTGTTATTCCCCCATTTTGTGCACACTGGTAAGTTAAGTTTTGAAGCACCTTGTAATTGTGTATTGAGAGGAAATAATAACATTTACAGCTGTAACGTTTGTTATTAAACGTGAAAAAGTATTAAAACCTTTTGGCGGGGATGTTTACATTAGCAGTGGCTTCGAGACATTTGTGAAATGAACAGATGGGAACACAGACAGTCTCCTATCATTTGGAGAGAACTATTGGACCGTGGAGGGAAGGGTCTGCTTCTGGGAGGAGTTAATGAATTTCTGGAATATGCTCAGGTAATGAGCTGCCTTTAATACTGTAAATCCATCTTTTACATTTTCTTACAATGTTGTTCTTTATTCCTCCTTCAAAAATAAAATAAAGCTATCCTTTCTAATGTTACCTTTCTGTGTTTGGGTTGTCATCTGATTAGAGATCATCCTTCTTGTTCTTAGCACTATTATGGCATCACCTCAATGATGTTGACCGAGGAAATGTTAGACATTGCTGAGGAGAACCTGCATACACACATTGAAATTGAAAAAGAGGAGGAAGAGACTCAAAGTCTTATCAAGCCTTTGCAGATATGGATTACCAGGTGAGAGTAAAAAGAATATCTATGAAGTTCACTTAGCTTCAGAAGAATGCTTTTTTTTCCCTATCATATAACAGGTGTAACCATCTGTAGTTGTACACGAAACCCTGTAATTTGCTAGTTTGAGTTAGGTTCTGTGCCCCTCACTATGAGCATTCAGTAAATAATTCAGAAATTATTTCTACTTTTGTTAAGTGAAGGATGTGAATGGGCAATATTTAGACCCCAGATCACCTTAGGGAGAAGCAAGTTATAAAAAAAAGCTCACCAGATAAGATAGGAATTTTGTAGCACAGCTATCTTGCATTAAATGTTTTTGGAAATATTTAAATAAATAAGGCTCTTGCAGCTTCAGAAATTTCTGTATTTCTGGTAGTCCTAACAGAGTACCTGGAAAAAGCTGTGGTTCTTTAAAGACACCAATTTTTAAGTGAAAGTATCAACTGAAATGTATAGGACGAAAAACCTTAAAATGAAAGAACCCAACTATTTTAATTTTTAACCTGATAAAATGACAGAAAGAGCAATAAAGGATCCAAGCTAATGGTCTATTTAGACATAATCAAATACGAAAGAAAGATCTCTCTATTTATTTATGTAATACTTCCAAACAAGCAGTGGTTAGTCATAAACTATAATTTTTCTCTATCCTTCTCTTATCAGTGCATCAACTCCAATCTGTTATCAGCTGATCCCTCTGCTAGCAAGTGGACAAGTGTTTGGGATGACCACAAAAATCAGTATTCATTTGTTTGACACTGACCAATATAAGGAAGTTCTTTGCAGTGTTGTAATGGAAGCTGAAGACATGGCATTCCCACTCCTCCACAGTATTTCAGAGCACACTAAAATAGATGAGGCTTTTATTAAAGCTGATATTATCATTGTTCTTGATGATGTCCTCTTAAACTGTGAAGTCCAACCCCTTGAGAACTACATCAGAGAAGTGGGTGAGATCTGTGAAGCGTATGCTCCCCTGATTGAGAAGAATGCCCAGAGTGAGGTCAGAGTAATTTCATCAGGAAAAACCTTTGTAAACCTCAAGGCAATGATGATTATGACATACGGCCCATCCATTAAGCCTGAGAATGTCATTGCTGTTGCAACACCCTGGGAAAGTGCAGCGAAAGCCATGCTAGCCAGGAAGCTGAGTATGAACGCAGAAGGTGAATATTTATATATTCTGGTAGAGTTGGGGAATTCAGTGGGCGGACACCTTTGAGAGTACATATTTCACTGCAGAACACAGCTGATGTGTGTGCAGAAACACAAGCACAGCCGCGCTTGAATTGATTTGCTAACCAGAATGCCAGGGTGTGACTGAGCAAATACTCAGCCAGGGTGTGACTAGCAGGTGCTGCCATTTCTCTGCGCTTACCACTGTCAGGATCCATGCCTGATCCCATCAATGTCCCTTCTTTTGCTAATCCTTAGTTGCAGCCCTGCCATTCTAGTGTGTATTTCATGCTGGAAATACACTAAAGACTGAGCTGCATTGCAGATCAGGATCTAGGAATTCAGGATTGCATTTGCATGCCACAGCACGTTGTTATTTTGGAGATTCACAAACTAGCTGTGAATAAACACGACAACATACTGCTGTGTAGACAGTGAGAGTGTAGTAGCACTGTGTTGTAGTAGTTTTCTTGGGTTCATTAGCTTTCTTTCTGAGGTCAGCTGTTATAGCTTGATTATGTTTGCACAGTCCTGCATTGCATAGCAAAGGTGTGCTGCAACAGCCTGCTCAGCACCAGGGTTCTTTCAATGTTGCAGGGGTAGGAACTGGTCACCAATGACAAGTCGAGATATTTTGGACCCGAATAAAATAGAAAAGTAAGTTAATAGGCTGAATAGCCTATCAGCAGGTTATTTGAAAAGTTCCTTTTGCATCATAGCAGGAAGTTTTGTGGGTTTTTTTTAATGTTAGACATTCTATATTTGCACATACAGAATTTTAAAAGGAACATTGCTGTATGTTTGCAGTATGATTTGTTTTGTTTTTTAACAGCTAAGTATTTACTAGGTTTTGTCAATTACATACAATAACATAATATAAAGTTCCTTTTTCAGCTTATGATGAGGTTTTGTATCGTATGGAGAACCTTGTTGCATTTTTTCAGATAAAAT
This sequence comes from Megaceryle torquata, assembly GCA_024611175.1. Taxonomy (NCBI): domain Eukaryota; kingdom Metazoa; phylum Chordata; class Aves; order Coraciiformes; family Cerylidae; genus Megaceryle; species Megaceryle torquata. The sequence goes on along the minus strand of JANIJG010002271.1, from coordinate 3,068 downwards.
CATTCCTACTATCAAGGCAGGAGACTGAATTGAAGAATAATTCATCCTGAAAGGGACTTCTGTAGGTCATCTAGTCCAGCCTACATTGTGAAAGTATTTGTTTGTCCCTTATTAATCTGTATTTTGCTCTGTTACAGGAGTTAAAGACGTGATTGTCTGGGGCAATATTACTGGCCGTAAACACATTGATTTGTCACATGCAAAACTTTATGGATGTGACTCTGCTATTTGGGGCCCAGCTGATTTTCCACATCCTGTGTTGAATGTGATTTATGATAGGTACAGTACAGATTTTTTTTTTTTAAGTAAAACTAAATAACTGGTTTTAATCTATGTTCATCTGAACTGTGTAATAAACATCAAGAAAGGTTTTTGTTTTCAAGATTTGTCTTTACTGACAAGCATTGTACATAAAGGAAAACTCAAGTTGAAGTATTTGCTCTGCAAGAGAAGTAAAGTAGTTCCTAGTGCTATACATAGTTCTGAGTCTCCTGCCATCTTTGTTTATATTTTCTGCATATTAAGTGTATTTCTCTGCTATCATATTATGAGCGGCATATAAAAAGTAATTAATATCCTGATGGTGACTTAAATGTCTACTATACAAGAAGAAACTTTGAAATAATACTAAACATGTCTGCATCTTGAAGTACCCGAATTCCATTGCACATACAGCCTGAGCACACTAATGTTGACGGTTTCCCAAGCCAGACAATTTGTTAGCATATGGAAAAAGGATACTTGGCAGCTAGGTAATTTGTGGAAAGAAAAGTAGCAAAGAAAGGATGGGTGCAGCAGGAGGGCAGCAGATGTAACATGTCCTCAGGCCTGGCTATATGGAGGTCCCACTCTGATCTAGTGGGACATTTAGTGGACAGCAAATATTTCTTCTGTTCTATACTTGTACTGTGACTAACACAGGGTGATTGTGATTCATGGATGGCTTTTACATGAGACGATAATACATAAAAATAATAGCAGAGGTTATGACTTGAGTAAATGACCTAAATTTTGTAGAGCCACCTTTTGAGCCACTTTTTTGTTAGACCCTGTTTTTTCTGGTTTTAAGTGTCCTGCCTTCAGTAATGAAGTCTGAATAAGGTTTGACTATTTTCTTCCCTCAGGTTTAGTTCTTTTTTTTTTCCTCCAGAAAACTACTATTCCTTCAGTCATCATGGGGTTTTTTTCCTCCTTTTTTTTCCCCTCCTTTTTTTCTTGGTAGTGAATGGATCCATTCAGAATTTCTATCTGCACAGAGTTCACTGAGTTCCCGGATCTGTCGATGTGTAGGAATGTTACCTGCTCATGCGATAGCCACTGTACTGAGATACTGGTATCATGGCTCTCCTCCTGGAGAGGTTGTTTCTGTGGGAATACTTAGTAAAGGTAAATCTACTTTTGCTTCACATATTCTCTTGTAGCTTTCCCCTGTATCTATAATGTAATTTTTTAACCAAGATCTTTAATTTAATAAAAGCTTGTAAATCAAATCATGATATAATGGGAGACAGAGGTTTTTTCAACGTAAGAACCTCCAAATTTAAGAAATTATTCTCTGCAGTGCTTGTGAATTGATACTCACTTCTTACAAGCACCTCTTAGATTAATATTGTCTTGTTGCAGTTTGTCTCTTTGTCTTTTAGTTTAAATGCTTTTCTGGTGTATGTGTTTTGTACAAGGACTCTTTATAGTTCTTAGGGCCTAAGCTAAAAAAGCATATTCATCTTGTGTAGTTGTGTGGACCACTAAATGGAATGTTTCACAATAGCCATTTAACCCTTGTATGAAATGAAAAATTATTTATTCTTCCCCTTTCTAAGATGTACAATTGTTACAGCAATTGTGTTACAGCATAGGAAAGACATGGACCTGTTGGAGAAGGTCCAGAGGAGGGCCACAAAAATGATCAGAGGCCTGGAACACATCTCCTATGGAGAAAGGCTGAGAGAGTTGGGATTGTTCAGCCTGGAGAAGAGAAAGTTTCAAGGAGACTTTATTGTGGCCTTTCAGTAATTAAAGGAAGCCTATAAGAAGGATGGGGAGGATCTTTTTAGTAGGGTCTGTTGCAGCAGGACAAGGCGTAATGTTTTTAAACTAAAATAGACTAGCTATAAGGAAGAATTTTTTACAATGAGAGTGTTGAAACACTGGAACACGTTTCCCAGAGAAGTGGTAGATGCCCCATCCCTAGAAGTATTCAAGGTCAGTTTGGACTGGGCTCTGAGCAACCTGATCTAGGTGAACATGTCCCTGCTCACTGCAGGGGAGTTGGACTAGATGATGTTTAAAGGTCCCTTCCAACTCAAACCATTCTATGAAACATGTACATCTAACTAAAATACAAAATTACAGTAAAAGGGGAACTCTTTAGTCTTTGAACTGTACACTGGAAAAGGCAGTCTCCATTCATACTAAGATTGTACAGCTGTGGATTTTTTCAGGACTGTAGAATTTAATATTGACATTGGTAAGGATGTGTTTTTAATAAAAAATAATGTTTGGGTCATTTTTTCCATCTTCTTCAGGGGAATTTTGTGTTCCTGAAGGAATTATCTTCTCTATGCCAGTGAGGTTCCAGAATGGTAACTGGGAGGTCATGACAGAACTAGATATTAATGAAACAACTCAAGAAGTTCTGGGACACTTAGCCCATGAGCTGATTCAGGTGATGATTTCTTATATCTAATAGGATGTCCATTCCGCAAGCTACCCGTACATTGCAACATAACTTTGGATACTTAGTTCTTTATTCCAGATGTTAGAATCATAGAATCATTAGGGTTGGAAAGGACCTCTAGGATCATCAAGTCCAGCCTTCATCCTAACATCTCTCTATCCATTAGACCGTAGCCTCAAGTGCTACGTCTACACCTCCAGGGATGGTGACTCCACCACCTCCCTGGGCAGCCTGTTCCACTGCCTAACCAGTCTCTCAGTAAATCATTTCTTCCTAATATCTAATCTAAACCTCCCCTGATGCAACTTGAGGCTATTTCCTCTCATTTTATCATTAGTAATTTGGGAGAAGAGACCAACACCAGCCTCGCTACAACCTCCTTTTAGGTAGT
>JANIJG010002269.1:8583-56486 GCA_024611175.1 Megaceryle torquata | reverse complement strand
GGGAGCGCGTGAGGGGGGGAGGAAGCACGAGAACAGCGCGGGGCCGCGCCCGGGCGGGATAGGGGGGGGGGGGGGGGGGGGGGGGGGGGGGGGGGGGGGGGGGAGGGGGGGGGGGGGACACGACAGGGGTAGGAACACAGGCAGCTCCCGTCCCTGAGATCTGGGTACATCTATTTGCTGTGTTGTCCCTTAGGGGGCTACAGCCTGCAGGGATGCTCTGGGCCAGTGAACAGAGAGAAACAAGCTTTTAGGCCCAATCTAGCTTTCAAAAAGAGAAGGGAAAAGAAGAAGAGAAATCTTTTGTTTGGTGTCTCTTGGCAATCGACTAGCCATGTTGGCCAAATTCTTTTAATCTGTATCACTGCTCCCAGCTGTGGGACTGCATTCCCATTTTTAGTTTTTACCTAACCTTTTTTTTTTCCTTCTTTTTTTTTCCTCTTCCCAACCCACCTCCTTTATTAAACAAAATCCAAAATAGTAAAGAAAAAATCCAATTCCCCGGTAGGAGAAAGGGCAGGATGTGAAGTTTAGTTATATGCCATGAAAAATTAACTCAAAAGTGTACAGAAGAGACTATATTCAGAGTACTAAAATCCTTACGTTTATTTTTTTTTATTAAAAAACCCCACAAACAAACAAATAAAAAAACCCCAACAACCGAGTGTTATGGAGTTGCGGTTACTTTGTTGTGTTAACTACAGAAGCGGAGACTGTGCGGATGAATGGCACAGAACAAGAGAGCATAATGGAGGCAATCAACCGTTAGGCTGGTTCACAATGCAATCCAGGCAATTAAAAGCTCACCAGAGTTTAAATGAAATGCTTCTACTTATTTCTGTGCACCACGCTGCACAGGCTATTATTTATGTCTCTTTTTTTAATTATGATTTCCCTTAAACCGTCAAATAACTCAGAATAGCAGGGTCTCGGAGGCAATAAAAATTTTCCACAGAACAATTTACATGCCAATCTAAAACTAGTTACGACTCCTGATGTGCTACATGCAAGTTCTGAAATGTTTCTTAGCTTCTGAAACCCTAACTTTTTTTTTTTTTTTTTTAAAGTCCGTGTGTGTATTGTCCGGAATAATTGGAGCTCTGAAAGCTTTTAGGATGAAGCTACAAAGTGGGGTAGCATTGGAAAAGTATTCTTTTTATCTTCTACTAGATCTCTAACTCTCTTGTTGACTGCATATTGTCTGTCAGTTTGTTGTCTTTTAAAGACCAGTGCACTGATACTTAATTTGCTTCAAAGTGATTTTCATTATTACCTTTTTAAGTAGAGGCAAGTTTTCCCTTTCTTGCTGTATGTACCACTGTCCTTGGTAGAACTGTGTGAATGACTCCGCAAAAGAGGGGCGGGGGGGGACAGTGGTCTTTAAAAGTTTTTAAATGATGGGGTGCATAATAATATCCAACTCTTCCTCTTTTTACATGCCTTCCAAAGACTGTCACTACCACAAGCCAGAAACTGAGTTCTATGCACCACACTCAGTATCATCAGGGACTAATCCTGCTTATAGATGCTACTACATCACTAACAAAATACAGTTCATTATGTCAAATCTTCATTCCCTTTGATTTTTGAGAAGGGTGATGATTGGAATGAAAAGGATTTTTGTTTCTCAGCCTTCCTCTAGCAGCCTAATTTCACTTTTTTTTCAGCAATCTTTCCTCTTTATCCTCAAATCATAGTTACAAATCAGTTGACGGTGTTTCATCACATAATAATAACAATAACCGGGGATAGGAGTCAGTTGCATGGAACTTATTTGGGGAGACTGAAGGGAATCCAAAGACCTGAAAATCAAGTTATGAAGTTCTTCTCCCTTTGAAAATTCTAAAGGTGGTGGATAGTGATGAAAAAGTCTTATTCTTGACACAGCTCTGCAGTTTATGTGCAGTATCTTGGGGACTGGGGGTGGAGGGAGAGGAAATGAAGAGCGGGATAGAGGAAGCCCTTGAAAGCATATTGGGGTGAAATAAAAAGGGTTTGCTTGGCAGTGACAGACCAGGCACTGAAATTTCTCAGCTCCAAAAACAGATCTGCTCTGTGATGCAGATCATGGTAGGACTCTGCACAACTGAAGGGAAAGCTGGGTTTTATTTATTTATTTACAGCCTGGGTGTAACTCTTCTGCGATTGTATCTTTTTTTTTGGAAGGATTCTATAAACTGTGCTTATAGAGGGGAGGGGGAGAGGAGGGCAGCTAGGCTGCATATAGCTACCTGATATTTCAGCACTGAGCAGTTTGGATGGTTTTGTGGGTACTGTCAGCCTCTGAAAGGGTCCTTCCCATGTCCTAAGAAATAAACAGGTACTTAAACCACAGCCTGTGAAAAGCTGTCTGACAGTAAGCTGCAGGTATTCTTATTGCCAGATTAAGAGAGCTAAAAATATACGAGTGCATATCTGAAAATTGTAACTGCATTGGAGATCTTATGGGAACATTAAAGGGAAGAGATGGTCTGAGGTGATCTGCATTAAGGTGGCTCATACAATACAGAAAGGAAAGTAATGAAATGTTCTGTTTTCAAAATTAAGTGATTTAATCCAGGGCATGTGAAGAAAAGGGCATGTGCAAAGAATTTGGGGATATGTTAAACACTTACTGGAGTGCTGTTTTGTGCTTTGTTTTCTTTAGAACCTTTCTAGGCTTCAAAAAAAAAGAGCAACTTTTTTATAATGAAGCAATAGTTTGAGGATTTTGTTTGTTTGTTTTTGTTTTAAACTTTCATTAAAATAGAAGCAGCTTTATTGCAAGTAAAGCGCAAAAAGATCAGATCTATCAGAGGAAAAAAGCATTCATTCCCTCCAAAAATTGCTGCAGATTGAATCCCTAATCTGAAGATGCTGCCAGTGGGATGTCAGCACCACCTTCTCTCTCTGCCTCTGGAAAATAGATGTGCAGTGTCTGTTCCATGGGGTGTCTGCACCTTTTCACTCCCCTCTACAAGGAGGGTTTGGGCTAACCAACATGAATGATAGTGCTCTGTCGACTTTCCATATGTGGCAAATGTCTCAAAAACTGTGTAGGGGTATGTGCAAGATTGTGCAAGCTGTGGCTTTATTTGTAATGCAACAACCTTACATTTGCAGCATATATCTCGGTAGTTATCAGTCTTGATTATTGCAATTTGCTCAGATATTCGCTTGTTGAGCCTTGTTTCTGTGGCACCTTGTTCTCTTCAGGCGGCGCAGGACAGTAGATCAGCTTGGATCAGAGACTGTCAGTCTCCGCTCTCTAACCTGCTTCCTTATCAGGCGACAAAATTTCTACATTAAGATTTTTTTTTTTTTCTTTAAAGCCTTTCAACTGTGTTAGCTCCTCGTTTATGCCGGTTTCCCTTGAGCTAAACATTAAAGTGCTAGAACTGCCCTTCACGCTTCTGAACTTTTTTACTGAGTTCCAAGAAGTTGATACAAATTGTGGCTGATTTTATACGTTTGTCCTCTATGAGGCCAAAGAAAAGGGCTGGGGATAAGCCGGTTCTTGGCATTTAGCAGATATTTTTACTCCACTGTGATATGCAACTTTACAGATTAAAGCTTTTTGACCAAGTGAAGGTATTAGACTTCCAGCAGCTCTTCCCTTCATAGTCTGGTATAGGTTCTTTACCAAAAATCTCTGATATTTTCACTGCTTTTCATAATTTATTTGTAGCTATGTTATTTTGCTGCTTTGCGTATGTACCCTGAATTCAGGGGAGTCAGTTGGCAATTGAAAAATACTGTAAACATTCAGCCTTTGTATCATGGTGCTTGCTCAATACAAGATATGAATATTCCTTCCCACATCTGCCACAGGCTTAGTGTGGAGCCCCGTGCAGGTCGCTGGCAATTGTTCTCCACTCTTGTGAACAAGAAACAGATCTTACGAGTCTGTGAGTGGTGTAGATGCTATGAGAGTAATGTTGGTTAGGAAGTTATGGGAAGGCAGCAATGCTGGTTTTTATACTTGCCAATAGAAAAGTATGGACCTTACACTTTTGTTATGAGCTTTAGTTGTCACGCAGCAGTACTGCCAGGGTACTTTGGGGTGTCCACTAGAACTATCTCCTTAAAACTGAATGGCTAATTTTACAGATAAATATATTGCTCAAAAATGCATAACGGACTGTATTGCAAAGAGGGCAGCAAAGCTTGTCATGTTCATATGTCACAATAAGAATTACTAGTTCAAATCCAGTGATCAGCTTCGCAGGTGAAGCTTGGGAGTTCAGCTTGATGACCCTGGAAAGTCACTTAACTGGCTCCATGGTCACTGCAATTCACATAAATTCAGTGTGGTCCAGGTACACGTTTGTATACAGGTCCCTGGGACACCTCATCCAGCGTAGCATTTAGCTTCTTGTCTTTGCAGCACTAATATCCGTAAAGGCACTCTGTGATACCGCTTGAAGGATTACACTCATTTTCCTGTTTTCCTTACGAGAGCTTTTACTAAAACACAGCAAACCAAACAAAAGCCCAAACACCAACTTGTTCATGTTCTAGCTCCCTGAGCCTGCCTGGCTGTAGTGGTGTGTTACAGCAGCAACTGAGATCTGCTGTTAGAACCTGGGACTGTAAAGCTTTCTTAACAGTAGGTAGTAGAGTGTTCTTGACGAGGAGCTCTTGAATTTGCTTTTCTTTGTTAGGAGACTCTGACCTTTCCCAATCTCTGCATAACAACAGGGTGCCATATCCTGAATTCTGGGGTAAGATTTGCTTGTTGGCAACAGCGTTTGTTCCCAAGTGTCGACAAATTCTCATTATAATATTTAGGTGCACTCTAATGAGTATTAGTAGCACTTTTTTTTTCTTACACCTGTGGCTTTAAAATGTTGAGACAACCTAATAATTGAACTGTGTGTCAGTTCTCTGGTGCCTGTTTGATGTCCAGAGCATCCATAGCGATCTGATTTTGCTTATTCTAAGAAATAACTTTCAGAGAATTGGTCTGAGTGTAATGGGATGGCAGTTCATGCAATTGACCAAGAGAGACCAGTCTGTAAGCACTCTGGGGCAATGACCTTCTGCCCGTTTACTATAAAACCAAGGGCAATTGATTTTTGTATGGATCTCTGGAAGCTGACTATGGTGGTCTGTGTACCATTGCTCAACTCTCGTTCCACTTTTACCAGTTCTGTCCCTTATACAGTGGTTAAGGTATGTGAATTGTAATTTAGGTGCTCTCTGCTGTTACATCAAAAGGCATATACACTTAATGGACACTGCTGTAGTCCTTGTCCTGAGCTAACTGTTGGCTAAAACTGGTATTGGAAAGTGGGCAAAGGTTTGGGGGGGTTTTTTAGGTTTTGGATTGTTGTTTTTTCCTTGACAAACTAGCAACTCTCTGACCTTGTGCAGATTATGTAAAATCATTTTTTTCAGAAGGTACTTACACTGCAGGTTGTAAATAGACACACTGGTACTGAAGTCTCTGGAAATCTGATTGCTTCATTCATGTGTCTAACATGAACTGAAATCTTAGAAACTACATCCACCCCGCCTGTCCTGCTAGCACCAAAATGTCTGTGACAAACTCCTGAAACTCTGACCCTGGCCCTCTAATAGCTTCAGTCTTCTCTCCTTTAGAATCTTGAGTGCTTTTATATTTTATAAAGATAGTGCAAAGAGGTCAAAATATGCAGATTTGGTTATGTTTGCCATCATACATATGCTGTTTATTTAAAATTTTGGTTACTAAATATTGTATACTTTGGGAAGAATTGGATGGCTTTTCAATTGAACTGTTTTATTTTTTTCATTTTAATTTTTAAATCCTATTTCTTTTCAGCAAAGAGACCATGTAAATGAGATGTTAAAGAGAAGCTGTGGAACTTAGAGCAGTGGAAGTTTCTGCTCTCAAATTTATCTTAACATGTTTTTCAGCTTGCTGTGGACTATCTAGGTTATTTCATCCTATCTACACGATTGCCTCTTTAATGAACTGGGTGTAGGGGGAGTGGTGAGGTGGAGGAAGAAAAGGGCAAGACTTGTACTCTTGAGAATATCTGTTTTCACCCTTCTTGTCTCATTTTATTTCAGGTATACAAATGCTCTCAGTCCAGCCAGACACCAAGCCGAAAGGTTGTGCTGGCTGCAACCGTAAGATTAAAGACCGGTATCTTCTAAAGGCCCTGGACAAATATTGGCATGAAGACTGCCTGAAATGTGCCTGCTGTGACTGTCGCCTGGGGGAGGTGGGCTCTACCTTGTACACCAAAGCCAACCTTATCCTTTGTCGCAGAGACTATCTGAGGTAGGCTACATCCTTCTTACGATCACTGACAAACTTGCTAAATCTGTCCAGCCCTTCCCATGTAACAACAGTCACTGTTGCATAAGCTTGAGGGCTGCGAGGGTGAGTGTGTGGTGGAGGGTGAGAAAACAAATACAGCAGTATGGAGGTAAAACTAAAACCTGAAGCAAAAAGCACGTGTAACCAGTTCATGTAAGCAGTTGCCAGTTTTCTGATGCTAATAGTAGGAGTCCTGTGCTCTGAGGAAGAAGAGTAAATCCCTCTGCGATTCCCACAGTACTGTGCTAATGGGGAGCTGGTGATCTTCTCCTCCTCCTCACAGCCCAGTGGTGACCAGGCATAGCAGCCTGAAACCATGTGCATGGTTTTCACCAGCTTCAGGACAAGGTTTGAAGTCTGTAAGCATGGATTGTTTCCCTTGTCTTCAGTTACCCACTTTTCTCCTCTCAGTTTGCCAAGAGATTTCATTTGTGGCACCAGAAGCTTTTATGAATATTGCCATTTAACTGTTAGACACTGGACCAGGATGACCAATTGTCTTCCTTGTGCTAAATAACCACATAGCTAGTAGGCTTGAATCCACTCTGGTCCTGATTTAATCTGGTGAGCTGGGTGGGACACTGTGTAACTAACCTGCTGCTGCTTCTCAGAGACAGCAAATTGTCACCTGATTTTCTATCATCTTGTTTGCTTGTGGACTTGCGTTCTCAAAAGTATTTGAGGTATAACTCGTAGCACAGTACTGATGAGCAGTGCCAGGCTAGTTTATTTGCAGATTGTATGTCAATAAATAGGGCTGCTTTGCAGGAGCTAAGTTTAATCAGGACATTTATTGTCCCTAGGCTCTCAATAGTAAATAGAGAGAAGAGGCTCCTCTGGGGTGATTCAGAGCACCTATAGGAGCCCCTTTCCTCCATTCCCTGAAGAGGAGGCCTAATGAGACTAGGTGCTCCAGGCTAACCTGAGCTTCTGGGAATATTTCTCCTGCCCCTCTAGTGAAGCCTTTTCTTTTTAAAGGGACATTCAAGTCAGTAATACATTGGGGAAATATTAAAATTCTATTTGAATGTGTTAGCTCACAAGTTCAGTTTAAGCACAGGTATGGAATAGGAGGTTCCCACACACTGATCAGTTCCCAAGTTGTACAGCATGGGTAGATTGGAACAGGAAGTAAGATGAAAGCACTATAAGTAACTGTTGGTACTCTGGCTCCCCATGTTACAGCCTGTTTTTTTTTCTAGAATGGGACAAAAACCTTTGCAAATGAGTCATGCATTTGTCAAGATGGGGATGCAAAGCAGATCAGGGTTCTTCAGGCACCGGCTTTACTTATTGGTAAAAATGCTCTCCCACCCACAAAAACTGAGCTGAATGCAAGATAAAGTACTAGGAATTTAGTATAAAGTCTTCATCTTAAAGCCATTGTGTTAAAACTGCCAAAGAAGTAGGTAACAAAACCTTACTTTTAAAAGCTGTCAGGGAACTGTTTGACTAGGAGATAATTGTTGTACGTGAACCTAGGTCACTTGTGATCTTAAAGTGTGTGTCTATAGAGAGGTATCAGAACAGCTTCTGAGGGGGAAGGTAACACTTTTCCTAATTTTTAAACCCCATTTTAAGAATTTGTATAGGTTATGTGCCTTGCAGGAGTGAGAAAACTGCTATGGCTTTTTGATCTGAGTTCCAAATTTACCAGAGTCTTCGAACTTACTGAATCTCCGAAGTGCTAGTGCAGAAGATCCATTGTTTTAAAATCAGATATTTAAAATCAAACCCCAAAGTGATCTAATGGTAGGAATATGAGCAAAACGTTTCCCCAGCACAGATGCACGCGCACACATGCACACACTGTTGCTCTATATTCTTTGAAGGTCTAACAGGAGCAAATATTTTGCTAACAGATTGTTAAAATTCATACTCAGAGATTTAGAGAAAGGAGACTGTATTGTTTTTAATTTGTCATAACCTCATTCAAAGCTAGTGTTTCAGTTGTTTGTTTATTCACAGTATTTTGTACCAGTGAAAGCAGCACACATTCAAGTCCTATAATCAGTTTTAAGGTGTTTCTGATTTTTGTCTCCGGGTTTATCAAGTCTTAATGAAGCTATCATGTCATGAGCCATTTTTTAGTGACTCTTTTGAGTACACAGATTTAAACTTGGTATTTACACTAAACTTCAAACTGATGGACTTAAGGTAATGCAGATAGTAATTTGCCTTGTTGCATCTTATCTACTTAGTTATGTGGTGAACCTGCAAAGTGATCTTTTAATGCCAACGTAGAAACTTGTTAAATGTTCTCTAGCTTTGTAGTCAAATAAATTTTCATGTTTAGCAACCCACTTTATGAATTTAAAGAACAAATTACTTTGTACTAATGATCAGATTAGGGTTCGATTACAGTTCCAAACTATCCTCCTTTTATTTTTTTCCCCCTTTTCCTTTTTTTTTTTTAACCATAAAGGGAGACTTTGCTACATATAAAGCTGTTCTAGCTTCCAATTAATTTATGTGGTGCCCTCTAGAGGATATATGGCTTGCATGATACTGTAAGGAGTAAAATTGCTTATTAACTTGTCTCTCTGTATTCGTTATGTCTTTCAATAAGACAGCCATTCTACAGATGCTATAAGCAATAATGTAGCTAGTTTGGGTGCTTTAACAGTCCTGGTTAAATTTGCAAACTGTGTGATTGTGCCTATTTGCAAAGATACTTCCAGTAACTCTCATTTTGAGATGCCTGCCAAAAACCTAAACGCTCCCTCAGCCCTGATGCACACTCATGTTCCACATTTCAGCTCTGAGGTATTTATTTTATAAATACCCTGTTATTTTCAGAACTTCAACTTGTTTTGCTTTAGTGCTGTCCTTCAGTAAAATTAGTTAATTTTAGTATATTAAAACCTTTTTCTCTGAACTGGGGGGCATTGAGGGGATAGAAGAAATCTTTAATGAGGTAATGAACTTCGAAAATGGTTTGGGTGTGAAAGGCTTTATGCTGCAATCTGATTCATGTAAGTCACTCAAGTGGTTTCAGAGATGGTGTATGACACCGAGGGTAATAGGGTGGCTGGAGCAGGAACGAACTCTGTTTTGTTAATGAGGATGAGAACAGACTTGAGTAAAGAGAGGACTCAATGTTAGAAATAGCATACCCGGTGAAAATGATATGCAGAGTATAATTCCCCTGCAGGCTTCTGTCTCTTGCTTATACACTCTTGGGTTAGAAAGTGAAGACTTAATTTAAAGAACGTAGGTTTACTCCAATATTTCAAGTCCATTTACAATAAGTGAAATATGTAAGAAGGTTTGGGCTGGGTTGGTTTTTTTTTTTTCCTGTTTTCTTTTTCCCTCAAGAGCTGTACAGTGACATCTTAATGTATCAGCCTATGCTGCTCTGTCCTCTCCTGACTGGCAGCATGTCCATTTAGAAGCACAATATTCCCTTTGAAATCTGTCATTACTGCCATTAATGACCAGTCGTTATGTTAACAGCCTTTGGGCTGTTAACATGTCAAACTGGTTGTTAACTAGAATGTTATTACTTGAACTGCAGGTATGAGTTGTGTGAAATGCACTTTGGTTCTGCGTTCTGAGCTGCTTCTGTTCAAAACAATAGGGAAACAGCACAGCGTTTGCCCTTGGGGTGCCAAGGAATTTGCTTTCTGTTCCATCTGCTCATTTGATCTCTGCATATTTGTGAGGTCCTTCTACCCGTGGGCAGCCTCCTAATTTCAGGTGCAACTATGTGCAATCCCGTCTGTTAGCCTTGCGTGCAAATGGGCAGCCACAGATACTTCCACATGCACGGTGATGCCTGCCGCACGTTTGAGATTAATATCTGGCCCCTAGAAGTGCAAAATGAAAGACCAACAATTACATGTAACTCAGTTGTATTAAATAATGAGCTTCCTCGGATGCAGCAAAAATATGAAAGTACAGCTGTGCTAAGCTAGTAGCAATGTAGGTCAATCACCCTTTTCACTTAGGTTTTTAACTACGCAAACCCTGCTGAGCGACCAATGACTACAAAGTGCTGTTTCATTCCTATTTAATTTTGGCAGCATTTTACTGAAGAGCAGGCATTCATGCAGCTAAATTATCTTCACCGTTTCTGGTTTTAACTCCAGCTCCATGACACTAAATGTTGGAGTGCATATCTCTTAGTAAACACAAAGAATACGGTTTCTGTGTTGTTTTTTTTTTTTTTTTTTTTTTTTCCCAATCCATCTCTTAACATGGAAATTGAATTAGAACTTTTATTACTTTTTGCATAATTTCCCTAGCCAGGCAAACAGATCATAGGAAAAGGATTAACAAAAGTAATATATTGGGGTGGAATTTTTGCCTTTAAACACATCTAGAACCTCACTGGGGATGTGGTGACACAGAAGTCTACACACACAGACACCCCACCCAACGTGGGTATTGATTTTGTTCATAAATGTACCATAGAGTTTAAAAGCACCACCGAATAACTATGAAGATGAGTAGATGAAGAAAGGGGCAGATCATGTTAGTTTGGTTTTGGTTTGGTTTGTTTTTTTTTTTTCTTCCCGTCTTGCTGGTTCAAAGACAGGGCAAGTTTTTAAAATACATGTATTGGATGAGGTCTTGTAAATAATGAGATGTGACTAAAGAAAGGAAAGTGTTGAACCATTGAAGCATTGTAAAGATTCTGACTCTGTAAAATATTTATTTTGTGAAACGGTCCAGACCAAAGAGAGTAGAGTTTAGGAAGTGGTATTTTCTCATAGAACTATTCACACTCTAAAGGCAATTATTATTTAAAACTATTATTATGCAGGAGTAGTTAGAGAGACTTAAAATGTTTTCTGTCCTGCTACTGATTGGCAGATTCTATTTCTCTCTCGTGTTGTGGAAAGTGTACACTAAGTATTGCAAACTACCTAAGTTGTCATCTCTCTTAAATGCATGTATAAATACTTTATATGGATATTTTCATAGATAGAGGGTTCTAAGATGTTTTCAAAATCACACCTCAGTATGCTTCTTGCCCAGCTTGATTAAATGAGGGTAGACCTTGCAAGATTCAAGCACTTGTGAGTTTTCAGGAATATTCAGGTACTTACAGAAGTGAGGCTTAAGAGAGCTCTGCTTTCTTCACTAAAGCTTTGTAGAACTGAACCTTTACTGATACACTAATACCTTTGTTGCAATACACTGAAGTATTCAAGGGAGTACTAGTTTGAAGAAATAGGCCCTAAAAATATATTTTAAGAAAGATGTAAAAATGGTATGTGTAACAGTCTGCTCATACTAATTTTGCTGTGCATGAGGTGTGTTCTCCTAAATTTACATTAATTGTATCATTTTGCTTGTCTTAAAGAAAACAAAACAATAATACTCTCTTTCCCACTAATTGTCAAAAGTTTTGAAATCCTAGAAACACCCTAAGAGTTCTTGAAGAGATAAGGGTGCACTACAAGGAGAGTAATGCACGTACACAAAGTTAATCCACCCAACTTGCAAAGAATAATGCTTTTGATTTAGTTACACTCTGCCCAGTTTAACTTGCTCTTATTTTAGTTAATCTGTGACAGCTTTTAATAAGAAACATTCAATTAAGCTGTTAAAATTGGTGTTTAAATCATGTTGAAATGCTGTAAAATATGTGTACTGAAGTTTGACGCCTTTCAGTAATTCCATGTGTTTCCCCATATCTGCTGGTATTTTTCTTCAGAGCTGCCAAATTTTTAATAATTGTGCTATTTTTAGTGGCTTAAAATACAGAGTTTAATTTCCAAGAATGTGAATGTTCCCTCTTATAAGGCTTCTTGAAAACCAGACACTTCTCGTGTGTTGTCAAAATACCTCATTAATCCCCTGGAAATGTTCAAAGAATTTCAGGAGACTTTTCAGATGAAAGTACAGTGTCTCTTAAAGCCTGTCCTACAGCTCTTCATTATCTTTCTACAATACGGTGTGTTTTGATGGAAAATTATTTTACTACAAAGATTTTGTCAATACCTAGCAGCTCAATGAATCTTATTAAAAGTGGTGATTTTGGGGCAGCCTAGGTAAGTCTGTAGTGCCAGAGGATGGGTCAACATTCTTGCTGAAAGAACAATAATTCTATAGGTCTGCTTAGTGTTTTCTATAATCTCTTTTAAAAGAAATGCAACGTTCTTGATTTCTTCCTTGCTGAATTTTTCCTCAGAAGTGACTTTGTGACTAGTGATTTTATGTAATGTGTTTAAAGTAACACCCATATTAAAATGATTTACTTCAGGAGTAAATGTTATCAGCTATATTATGACATGTGATTTGACATCCAAGGATTAATTGGAAACTTTCCGCATTTTTGGCCAGAGGCGTATGTGAAACAATGCATCTATGTATAATGTAGCAGAAGAATATTTAGCAATTATTGCCTAGCACAGAGATTCCTTTAAGAAGTTTTGATTTCTGCTACATATCTATTCCTTAAAAAAAAAAAAAAAATTAAAAAAATTATTTGAAACTTTAATTATTTTTTGTACATATTTTAAACAAAACTTAAAAATATTTCTCTACTATGTGATTAAAAAAAGTTTCTTACTCAATTTTGTTATTTTGATATATTCTTAAAATGATTCAGGTAATATATAGCATTTCTTCTTGATATGAATAATTGAATAATATGTAACAAGTATAACTGTTCTTCCTAAAAATATAGTCATGACCAAAGTAAAAATTTCAAATACTGCTCACCTGAAAATAGAAATTTCATGTAAAATTTCATAATTGCCCATCAAAATATACAGCACTGTTACATGCTTTCAGCCCTCCTGACTTTAGGAATTGCTTTCTCTTTTTATTTTTCACTGAAATGAAATATATTCATGGTGGATTTGGAAACCAGATTACACAGTATACAATACTCAAATGTTTTCTGAATGAAATTGGTCTTAACTATTGGTGTCCTTAAGAATCTGTATTTTGGACATACCTTACTAAATGCATTGTTTGGGGTTTTTTTGATGTTTAACTTTTCAGTGGATTCCTTAGTATGCTAATGGATGATCTTTTAAATAAATACAAGTAATAGTTAAAAGCTTTTTAAAATTATTATTATTAAAATATTCTTGATTTTTTCAAGTTTTTCAAACACAGATATCTGAAGCAGAGTCAAAAATCTTTACATGTTTTACACCTACTTCCCAGTAACATAATCCCGGTACTGTTGTTTCACACTTTGCTGAGGCTGCTTCTTGTATATTCTGAAACAATTAGCCTTTGGCACTCCTCACTGTATGTGACTGGTGTTTCCCAAAATGGCTATGGATATCAGTAGATTCGTATTTTGAAAGGGAAAAGGCTGTTTAGGTCATCTCAAGAATGTGCATTTTTTTTAGATGTATGTATGAACCTATCAAATTATCATCTTCCTGAAAAAGGATGGATGGAAGTGCTAGCTGTACCTGATTGAGGCGGGGGGGGAAGTCTGTAATATTCTAGAAATAACTAACATTTGGATTTTAAAAAAACCACTGATTCTGCTTCTTTAAAATATTTAGAAAGGTATTAAAACCAACCAAACAAAACCCCTGAAACATAACCTAGGTAAAAAATTTCACAACTGTAGTGTCAGATCTTGACCAAATACTAGCGATGCTATAAATTGCTCAAACAGGAGAAGTGGTTCAGACAGAATTGGTCTTTAGCAAGCCATGTATCAAAATAAACCAATATACAGCTAAGATACCTGTCAAGCTCTCCATGCTCATGTCCTCTCTGCACATCTGCTTGGTATGATACTTGTGCATATATTTATGCAGAAATCACGGTGGAATTCTGCACCCCATGTTATACAGGTGCTCACAATATGGTCCTGTCTTCTCTAAAACCAATTAAGACAGACTTTAAGGTATGCTAACAATTAAGCTTCCTGCTAGCCCTGTGGCTACTGGTGAGGTTAGTTGGCAGGCATAATGTAAGCACGTGTTGTGATGGAGTGCCAGTAAAGCAAATGCAAAATTCAGTCCCTCTTTCAGCCTTACGTCAGAACTGCAGCTACCAGTAAGGGGAGAGTATTTAGCACCTAGTTTTCAAAGAGCACAATGACCTCAATTATTAACTGCAAAATATTTTTCCTTTTGGGTTAGAGTTAACCCTATTTATCTAGTTTATAGCAAAGCACAACACAAGGGAACTCTTCACTAGTAGAAAATTGCTACTTTTATAGAGGAGAACATGTTCGGCTCTGGAAGGGTGTTCCTTGGGAAATTCTCCTGCAGATATTGAGTGAAGTGGCATTCTGCAGTACTGGGGTTTAAGCTTTTCATCTTTTCTTTTGCAAAAATGATAATGTCTTATCTTGGCATATAGTGGATGAAAGTGAGAACTGCACAACATGCAAAGATAAAATTATTGGCAGGGGGAGAGCTGAGAATATCAGGGATTTTGTTTTATGTTTTCTACATTTGGGGGAGGTGAGAGTAAGTGAGAATAAGTGAAATTATACATTTGATACACTGTAAAGTGACAATGCATTGGACTAATTAGGATGACACTGTACTACACCAGGTAGCAAAGTCCCCTTGCTCTTGTATTGCTGTTTTCATATCACAGAATGGTAGGGGTTGGAAGGGACCTCTGGAGATCATCGAGTCCAACCCCCCTGCCAGAGCAGGATCACCCAGGGCAGGCCACACAGCAACAGACCCAGCTGGGTCTTGAAAGTCTCCAGAGAAGGAGACTCCACAGGCTCTCTGGGCAGCCTGTTCCAGGCTCCGTCACACTCAGGAAAGAAGCTTTTCCTCCTGTTGAGGTGGAACTTCCCATGTTCCAGTTTGTGACCATTGCCCCCTGTCCTATTACAGGGCACCACTGAAAAAAGACTGGCCCCTTCTACTTGACCCCCACCCTTCAGGTATTTGTATTTCATAAGATCCCCTCTCAGTCTTCTCTTTTCCAGGCTAAACAGACCCAGGGCTCTCAGCCTGTCCTCATAAGCATCACGCCTTTGTTTTGAAAAAAACTTTGAACTTTTGGACTTTATGTACAGACTTATCATTTTTCTCTCTTGATATTAAATTGTGCAAAATGCTTGTGAATCAAACCTGATTTTTGTCAAGACAAGCTTCAAAACCATAAATATCAGCTTATGCAGAGTCTAAGGTTCTGTCTTAGTGAATAGTATTTATTATACTGTAACCCTATATCGAAGACTTTTATTGTTCCACTATGGGTCAAAAGAAATGTTATTTTTGGTTTATTTTATAATGTTATTTCTTTGCAGATACCTTACAGAGAAATACGTATTACAGAAAAGTTGATGCAAATACAGATTTAATAATTAACCATCCCTTTAAATGCATTTGCTTTAATAAACAGAGGAATTTATTATTTCTGGTCAACTTATAAAAATAGTTCCACAGTAATATTCACTGAACTTGGTTTTGACTTCTAAATAAATTTTTAGGAAGGATTTCTAGGTAGTGATAGCTTGAGTGAGTTACAGGCTACAAATTAGGCATAGTACTAATTTCAATCACTATGAATTATTGTCTTAGTTCTCATCTTCTGTCAGTGTGCTTACTTCTACATAAATCTTGGTTTTCTGAATACAGGACTGTTAACTTTCAGTCTATCTCAAATTTTGCATTAAAAAAATTAAGATTTTTTTTGTTGGTTGGTTTAGTAGAAAACGTAAAAATTCATCTTCCCATAAGGAAACACACTGCATTTCTCCACTTTACGCAGAATTCAGAAGTTTCTAGAATTTATGTTTACAAAAGAATTCCACAGAACTTTTTAAGAAAGTCTTTATAAGCATAATGTGTCTGCTTTATACAAAATGTCAGGAAGGGGGGGGAGGGCAGTTGCAATAAGGGGCTGTTCTGCGCTAGTTTTTGTTGGCTTCCTTATTTAATTTGTAATGTGATACATTTAAGAACACTTTACACTGCAATAACATTAAACCTAATCCTGGAAATGTATACTACATGCTTGACTTCGTGTACCCTGAATAATCCTATTGAAAGCTATAGGGCCTATGAATTCAGAAACATACCTCAGTAAAGCCAAATATTTAAAATTGCCTGCAAACCTACCTTGAATTGCTCTGTCCTTGGATACTATGGACTGTACAGCAATTACCCCCACCCACAGCACTGACATCCCTCCCTGGTACAGCAAAATCTCAAACCCACAACTCTGCTCCTGGCCAGGCACCTTGCTGCCATGTCTAGGGTGTCAATCAAAGTTTTGACAAGTGTAACAACCTTGCCCCGTTTCTCTCTGATGGAAAGTATGGTTATTTGTATGCTAATCCTACATACCACCATCCCCAAACCAAAGTGGATGATTTAAGGGTCTAACTCCAGGTTTATCTCTACAGCCTATTGGCAGCTCATGGGCTCTGCTCTTCAGAGTTAGTGAGTGGCAGGTTGTGGGACAAAATATTATTAAAAAGTCTTGGGATGTTGTGTTGATGTTTGCGAATCATGGGTTATCAGTTAACTTTCTCTTCGTGCTCCAAAGCTGTGCTAATGAACCTGTCCTCTGTACTTAGCAGCTTTGAGGTTCTAAAAGGATATGTTCATTTTTATTAAGATTAAATTCATGCATTTTTATGGTCCATATAGTATTAAAAAATCCAGCATGACTTTGCATGCTTATAACAGGGAGTGCTAAAAAGTAAATTAAAATATATTCTTTCTATTCAGAATTTCACTTATTAACCTTAAAACCTAGAGGAAGTGTTGCAAACATTGCAGCAACTGTGCTGGTTTTAATGAGCCTGGCTGCAGTCTGAAGTTAGCCAAGAGCACTTCCCCCAGCACCTCTTTACCTAATTCAGTCATAATGTGAAGTGAACCGCTAGTAAAAAGAGTTCAGTGAAGAAAACAAAGAGAAATGACTACTTCATGAAAACGCAGCCAACGATGGGTGTCTTCTGTGCTTTTCTGAGGCCTTTCATTACAATCCCTGATGTGTCCATGTCAGGGTCCCAATTACTCTCTGTCTCCAGGTGCAGCACAGCCTGAGTATTTTCCTGTAATAGCCATAACAGCATCTTTCTGCTTCTCCCTATTCCTTCTGTCTTTTAAGTAAGTTCTCATCTGATAATTTTAGGTAAAATATACACATTTATTTTGTAAGAACACATCTGAAACACACAGGGTAGGTAGTAGTGCCCATTGCAAGCTCTTTAACAATTTGGCCATAGAATAGTTTGAAGGTGAGCACAAGTACAACTTCTTCCTGCTGTGCTAAGCATATGATTGTTTTCATTAAGTTCTTTTCCCTCCTTGTACAGATATTCCTTCTCTACTGAAAGACCCTTGAGTTCTACTCTGAATAAAAGCTAGTATATGTTTGCAAAATTTTTACTGTAAGTTGTCAGGTTATCAATCTTGAGAGGAATGTACCATGTCTGAACAAATAACTCTGGAACCAACTAGCCTAAGTAATCTTATTAGTAGTCACATAGTCTTATTATGCTGGCAGATAAACAGTTTTCCTCACAGCCTGTAGAAAGAGTAATTTTTTATCTATTTTGTATGTGTGTATAAATATATGTGTAAGGTTATTTTAGCAGACATATAATTGCTCTGATTTTTTTTTTGTCTGATGCTTTCATTTTAATAGCTACACATCCTTTTCTGATGAAGTCCATCTATTTCTCCTCATAAGCTGATCCTTCTGGTTTTAAGGTATGCTTTTTGGAAAAGGTAGTTCTTGCCACACATTCCTAAGTGCCTCATGTTTGGCTTACTTGTGCAATACTCTCTGTTTTATATAAGTAGTACAGTGTTACTTTTAGCAGACTATCAAAAAGCTGGTATAGGGACAAGTATTCCTTTTCTAGATAAAGAAAAAAAACTGTGATGAGGAGTGAAACAAATTTAAAAACTTATTACAAGCATGTTCAGTTTTCAAAAAAAAAATTGCCTAAGTGGAAAGATGTAATTTTTATTTATTTTTATGTAAGCCTGGAAACCACTATCCCTGCAAGGCACTTGAGAACCAACCCTCTTGCCTCCTGAACTTTGAAGAACTGTTTTATGCGTGCTTTTAAGTACTGCTTCTTTGAATTCTTAAGCTCTAGCTGACCTCTTGTGGAACCAGATCTAACCTAGACACAATGTGCTTGTCTGTTGAGAAAAGGCATTAAAACGCACAGTTCCATAGCCCATCAGCTGAGTTAGTTTCCAGCAGTGCCTTGCTCTCCAGATTGTGTGGTGACATCGAAAGATGGCATCTTCCTGATAGGAGGAATAGACTCAGTATTACCAGTGTATTTGCTGTCTGCTTCTTGCTTTGTCCTAGGAAAAAAATCCAAACAAACCAATATACAGCAGTTATTTCTCATTCAGCCTCACTGTAGTGTTGCTTGTTGCAGGCTGGAGGACACATTGCAAAGTTCTCGTGTCTGTCCCTGCTTCAGTGGCATGTCTGGTGATCACTGTAGTTTGTTCTTCTGCTGTGTACAAGGGGCAGAAATAGGTATGGCTCTAGTCTTTATATGAAGAAGATAAAGAAGCAAAAGACTTAACAGCTGCACCTTTTCTTTCAGCTTTCCCTGAAATTTCAGAATGCCAAAGATGACAGAAATGTGATGCTGGTGTAGGCGACTGTCCTTCCTAATCAGAAATATTTATGGAGAAAAAAATTATTAAATTGCAAATTTAAGAAAACTTGTCAAGAGAAGACAACATCAGTTGTCGTTAGATGGGACCCCTGCTTTCAGTTCCTAAAACTAAATGCAGTCACCAAGACAGCTGCATCTGGGCAGATCACTCTTCCATAAACTTGCAGTCGTCTTGTCAGTTTTCCATCCTCCTTGTGCTCAAAGGGAACACCATCAAACTGGACAACTCCCCAGTTTTTAGTGACTGGGAAAGAGTGACAGTTTATGTGCTCCAAACTAAGCAATTTTTGCTGCAAGATTAATTCGGGACATCCTCTGTCATTCTGGATGGGGGGGCTGTGTGAACTGAGGCTTCCCATCATATGCAGAAGTTTAGGTAAGGAGAAATCCCCTTTGGGAGTAACGCAACCTCTCTCTGTGTTCTGCATCAGTGTTGCCAAATATCTCACTTTCCAAAACACAACAAAACAAACAAACAAACAAAAATCCTATCATATTCTAGGGTATGAAAAATATTAATAGGTGCTCACTAGAAAACAGATGAAAGCAGCACGTGCAACAAGTCAGAAGATGGCTAAATTATGTCAGCAGACATTTGGGTCTGCAAGATTTAAAAGGTCAATGTCAAAAGGCAGGCTGGGAAAAAAGTTCCACTAAAGGGGCAGGAAAGAATATAGGCTTGAAGTCAAAGCATATTGTTATATTTGTCCTGACATAAATGATGTCTAGTCACACACATGATATTTATATCAAATGTTTCTTCTCATGGTCCTAACGATATTGAGTATGCTGTTGTTGCTTCCTTAATGCAATCTCCAAAGGTCAATCAAGTTAAAGAGTCAGGCTGATGCGATTAGACATTACTTTAAAAAATTACCAAAAAAACTGTGTTTGGAGAGAGGCCTGAACATGTCTCCAATATAATTCTGTCTGGTTTGCTCCAGGTTCCTGTATCTTTTCCTGGAAACACCATGTGAACTGATCTACTTTAGCTTCCAAGTGTGCTTTCTCATTCTCTGGTGATAGCTGAGGTATCTACATGTTCTTGGGAGAGATGAGGGAGTCTTCTGGGCACAGGGCAAAAATAAAATGACACATTTAAGTGCTTTTTTTTTTTTAATGCTCTGGGGAGATTTCACTATCTGAATTGTGTGCAGTGAGCAGGGATTTTTCATTTCATACATCATTCACAACTTGCTGCAGTGATTCCAAAAAGTCACACAAGCTGAGTTGCTGCTTGCACCAAAGCACAGAATTTTTAGTTTGTGAGTTTTAACAATTGATGTCAGAGCTTTATTAAGGCTTCACCCAAAATTTGCAGTGGGGAAGCACAGTGTCAGGTGCTATAGGAAAGGAGAAATGTGTCCAAGGGCACTGGAGGATGCACAGTAATGACTGTGGTAAGATCCAGCTTTTTGTTTTTCCTTCTGCTTCTTGTTCTCCCATTGTTATTAGTTTGATGCACAAGGAAGGTGAGCAGGTCCCTAGTTCTGTCTTTATTTTACATATTAAAGTCTTGTGGTAGTACTAGCCAAAGACTTTGTTGTACATTAGGCTGTTTCACTGATACAGAGCTGCAAGTGGCATGTGAAATTTGTCTCTTGTTTTTTGCCCTCACATGCATTTATTTGGGATTAGTCAACACCTTTTCCAGCAGTTGTGAAGTGTCTAGGATGATATACTAAAGGTGAGGTGATTTAAATCCAGTTTTTTAAGTATTTTTTCATTTGCTTTAGAGGCTTTGTAGCAAACACATGAATCTTTAATTGCTATAGTAAAAAGCAGGGGGGGTGGGAAGGAAACTTTTCTAGCAATGTCACCTGTGAATGCTGGATTTAGACTGGCCTTCTGGATCTGTTAGTGGATTTGAAGTGAATGGATAGACAAGACTCTGGACAGATGGGTAAGCATCTTGTTTTGCAGAGTTACATAGCAGTTACTGTCCGTGTGCCACCATGGGCTTTCTGGCTTTTTCTGTAGTGTCAAGAAATGATGCAACCTAATAACCTGGCAGCCCTTACAGATCAGCTGGGTTAATGACAGGGTAGTTACTGATGCTCTGACATTGCTTTTTGTTGTTGTTGTTTGTTGCTTTTTGTTGTTTGGTTGGGGTTTTTTTGTAATGATGGAGGGGACTGCATTCCAGTTTTAAGAGATTCCTCCTGGACAGCAGAGCACCCACTCTCTAAGGCTGGCTACATAGAAGGAGGCAACACATCTGCAGGAGGTGGGCCAACTGTTCCCTGCTTAAGGAGTTGCCCTTTCAAGGCAAAGGGGGAAACTCAGCACCCCTGGAAAGATCACCCTCTATAAATACCCTGGGTTTTTATTAAACTGTGTGTGTGTGTGTGTGTGTAGAGAGCAGAGCAGCTAAGTGCTCCTCCTCATGTTGTGAGAGGGCGGGAGAGGTCAGGCTGCAGAGCTGACATTTAATGGTTGTGGTGGGCAAAGACAAGCTCTGCATCTGTCAGGCTCTGGGCAGTAGCTCTCTGAGCAATGTTGGTTGATGTAACAATGCACCAGATTCCCCTCGACCTCTGCAGTGTTTTCTTCTGATGTCCTTTTGAAGCCTAGTACCATTCTGCTCTGTGTCCTTTCTGTTCATTTCCAGCCTAGGTTTTCCACTTATATGGCACCTTTCAGTCAGGGTGAGGGAAGTCCTGGTGGGAAACTTTTGAGAGAGGTTCTGCTGGAGGACAGACTATTCCAAAAGCAGTTAAAAGGACCACAACTGAGATCCTATCCAGCATCAAAATTTCAACCTAAGATTCTTGAAGTTATTTTTGTACCCTTACAGCCCTGTGCTGCTTCGACTGCCAAAGGAGCTCAGCATAATGTTGACAGGTCTATCCAGAACATCTGCTGTGAGCACTCCTTTGGTTCTGCCAAAGCAGAGTTTGTAGGATAGGCCCTTGGAGGGGAGTTTATGGTTGTAGTTCCCCGTTCTCACGGCAGTTCCCCCTCAGTTGGATGCAGAGCCTGCAGAGCCCATTTATCCTGTTCCAGCCCCTTCATCTGGCACTCAGCTCCTACAGGAGGGCAGGAATCTGAAAACAGGCTTTGTTATGACAGAGATCTCCAGATCTTGTAGCAGATGTTGCTGGTGAGAAGCAATTTTGTTCCAGCCAAACCTTCCTCAGCTTTGCTGAGGAGATGCATTGAGAATCTAGTAAGGCTACAGTCTTTGGCAAAGAAACTCAGCATTTACCAATGCCAGATACTCTCTATATTTCTTTTTGAAGGCTATGTAGAGCAAATGATCTCTTCTCTGTCTCTGTGAAACAGCTGTAAATTTCTCTTCTTTTAAAACCCCTACCCATTAAACAACTCTGACAACAGCCAACAGTTATCAGATGCAAAATGAACTATGTGCTGAGGATAAAGAGTTGTGCATCTGTCTCTCCTAATCGATCCACTGGACGTTTTGTACGCCAACGCTTTAATTCAAAATATTCCAAGGAAGTAGAAATCTCTGATAATTTCTATAACAGCCTTTTAAGAAGTCTTGTCACCTTTTAAAAAGATATTTGATTCCCCTTTTCTCTCGGTCCCTGCCCAGCTCCATCCGTTGTTTGCTTTAACCTTATCCTCTGTATACAGACTGCTGTTTTACCTTCTGCTGCAGTCCTTTCTGCTTTGTGCCCAGAAGATCTAGCCAAGTTATTTTTAGCTTACTTTAAATCAGTGTTTGTGATAATCCCTTTCCAATAATTCCCAGGAGCTAAAAAGCCTTTCCTCATTTTGAAGGAGGAAGTTTTGCATTACATTTGGACCTGGGACTGTATTATTTCTATCTTGCTGCCCAAGGTGTCTGTTCCCACGAGGCTGAGAAAATGTCCTGTTCTGGTTTTTGTAGTAGAGACAACTAAGATCTTGGGAGTGATTTGCCAGCTGCAGAGCATGTTTTTGTGGAACAGTGCATTTACCTGAACTCTCTAAAAAAATGTCAATCCTGCTTGTTTTCTTTTCTGACCATGATGATTCTATCCCAAGGCGGGGGGAGGAAGTCTTATTTCTTTAAAGGAGCAATTAACAAGTAAATAATGCATTGCTTTTGCATCTGAGCAATTGTGTAGACTTCAATTAATTTTATCCTTGTGAATAATTCTCTGCACATTACCAATTTATGGTGCTTGCAGTTTAGGGTGCTGGATGAAAGTCACATTTGAGTTCAGCAAAGCCGATGAGGTTTCTGAAAGCACTCCACACTCCTGCTGCTTTTGGAGATCGGAGGAGAATTGTGCCAGTCCTGAGCTGTTTATAAATCCCCTCCCAACCTACTGATTCACAAAAAGAGATGTTGACCCTGCTGCAGGTGGCTTACATGAGGTCATATACACCCACATAATGTATGGCAGAGATGTCACAGAAGGGAGACAGATTCTCAGGGGTGGTCCCTCACAGCTAAAAGACTCTTCATGTGCATCAGCACCAGAAAACTTGTTTTTCCAAGTCAGAGTATAATGGTCTGATTAAGTATTGAACCACAGCCTCTATGTAAATTTACTGTGAATTTCAGAACTGCTGTCATTGCAGACCTCATACTGTAAAACTGCAGGGTTGGGTGCATTTCACACAGAAAAATTGCCGTTTTTTTGTCTCTTCTTGCCAGGACCCTGTTATGTGCAAAACATCTTTATTTTATAAAGTTCTCGTTCCTCCTTGTTTTGGGGAGACGGGTTTGTTTTAAGGAAAAAAAAAAAAAATGGTTACAAGATTCTTAGTTAAGCAGCTCAGTGAGAGGCTCGTTATTTTGTTTTTACTATTAAAATATCCCCTAATCCACCTTGCTGGGTTTCTACCATTCTTGTAATATTCAATCAAGCCCTTGTTTTGTGAGAAATGTGACAACGCATTGTTGGCACTTTACAAACCTACAGCCCTCGGCAATAGTTAATGAGAGGCAGAGTTTTTTCCCTGTGCAGGACACAATGAAATTTTAGACAGATGAATGCTAAGAGAACCCTATGTACCAAAGGCAATGTTTACTGCATGTAATACATATCATTGTTTGTCTCCTGTAGTGAAAAATACTTGTGTCATGCTGTTAAAATGTACTCCTGACAGAACAGAGCTTGCTATTATAGGGTCCATTGCTTAAAAAAATGATATACTGACAGAAATACAATTTAAGAAAATTTAACACCAAGGGTAGTCGACCATGCAGGCTACTATTAAGGGGCCAAAATTCAAGGCCACGGTTTTATTAAAAAAGAGAGATAGTTTATTTGCTAGTAGTAGGTAAAGTTTTTTTAAAAAAATAGTAGTGAAAGAAAAAAAAAATAAAAAAAAAAATCAAACTTGCATCCCTTGGTCTCTAGTGTGTAAAAAATTAATAAAAGCAACAGCTCAATAAGATTTTATTGCAGAAGTGTTTAAGTGAAACATCTTAGGAATGCTTCAGATTTTTAAAAAGTTACTTACGTTGTAGCACTAGAGTGCATAACAAATTGTTGCTTTTGGATGCAAGGCACACCCAGTGCTTATTAGTGAGATCTGCTTAATTTGAATCAGTTTGTGCATTCCTCTGGATTTTTCTTTGGTTTTAGAAGCGTATGGAGAATAGTAGTTTACTGATGTGAGCAAATACTGTATTGTATTTGGCTGGCTAAATTTGTACAGTTAAATCGTCAGGTGTTTAATAGTGGTCAAATTATTAGTCATTAATTTTGATCTGAAATTTATTTTCTCCTTCCCCTTTCTTCATTGCAAATTTCTAATTAAGAATTGCTAATTCATGATGTGTGTTAGTTTATGGGGCACTGAAAAGCCATTGTTTTGCATCTGCCTTGTGCAATTAATTATCAAAATCACAACTTCTGTTCTTTGGTGAAGAAGTTTTACATTTTCAAACACTAAAAGTGTTTTGTGCAGAAGATAAACAATGTTATACTGGTAACCAATAGATTGAGTAAAGTGTGCAACCGATAGATTGAGTAAAGTGCATGTCTGAGCCTGAAGAAGCATTCCCCACCAGGGTTTGGGTTATGCTCGGTGATGTTGGAGTACACAGACGGTCTAGTAAAGGCAGCACCAGGGTGGGTATCCTGGCCATACAAATGTGGATTTCAGATTGAGTAAACACTGTTAATGCACACTGAGCTTTCAGATTTAACAGGCTCCAGGGCCAGCTCCTTATTTGGAGACTTTTGGAAAGTCTGTCCAGCTCCCTTGAAGATATGGCCACTTGTTTTTACACTTAAAATAGAAGATAGGGTCTTTTTTGGGGGGCTGCTTCTTATTCCTGAAGAATGTCATACTATTTCTCTGTTCATCAAACCAAAGTCTTCCCCAGGGATGAGAGGAATTGGAGAGTTTAAATTAAAGAGCAATTGAATGTATATGTTAAGTAATTTTTAAAAGTGATCAGTTATTCAGATGCTTCTTTTAAATGGAAAAATATGAGGAAAATGAACTGTTATCACCTAACAGGAAAATACTGTATTTTTCATTAGATATGTCTGATCATCACATACAAGCAAATCACAAACAATAACTGGTAATAATAGAACAGGAAGAATGTAACTTTTTTTCCCATCAAAGTAATGAGAGGTTCAATATTTTTTGTTGTTCTTCACTTTTTCCCTTTTCCCCATGTAAAAATCTCATTCCATCTACAAAAAAAAAAAAAAAATTACCACCCTGGTGGTAAGTGTAATATATTCACCACAATGTAAAAAATAACAGAAATAATTATCCAAAACCACAACCATATTCCTGAGGATTGCCAATAATATAACACTGTTGGTATGAATCAATTTTTTACCTGCCCCCCCCTCCATGTTCTGAGCCCATATGTACCCTGTAAGGCACATGTAGAAGTTGTCCTTTGAAGATTTCTGAATTCTGGGCTCTGAATCTGGAGACAGTTCTCTATATATAGTTGCATTAAGTGATGGTAATGGGTGAACATCACTCATATTTTTGTGGTATCAAGGCCTAAATACTCGTTCAACCTTCAAGCTAATAAGTTATTATTGATGCTTAATATTAATTTTTACACAAGTTTTCAATAGAGTTTCAAAGAGGTAGTGCCAAATTTAGTAGTACGGCACACTCTAAAGAAAGATTTCTCCAGCAAGTAATTTGTTTATTATAAACAAATCCGGTTTCCTTTTGCTATTAATACTTTTCCTCTTTGTTTGCTTTTTATATTTTTCACAGATTAGGGTGATAAAAGTCAACAAAGCCAATTTTGGTTTCGTAGTCAATTTTACTTGCAGGTTCAGAATTCTGCAATGTGTAGGTGTTCCACTCTGCATTATAATTACTCAGTTATTTCAATATAATTTTTAACTGCAGCATGTTTTATTATTATTATTATTCTCTGTCATACAAACACGGTGCAAATGGTGAATTTTTAGATATTTAAAGAAAAACCACATGTACACATTTTTGGATGAATATGCATACTGTTTTCCTGAAGTGTAGAAGGGACAGGTTTCAAGTTCAGCTAACAACAACATAGCATGCTTTTGTGATGCAGATGAAACACCTAAATTACATGAAAAGCATTGTGTCTTTCCATTAGTTTAGCCTTCACTTTTCCACCAGTGACCAGTTTCAGAATGAACTTGCTGTGGGCTGTTTAGAACAACATGTGACAGGCTGATGGCCACCTCCTCTTCCTTGAGCTGGGAAGACCCCCTGTCTAATTTAAAATAGCTGCCCCTTCCCTAAAAGTAGCAATTAAACCATCTATCAGTCTCACATCTGGCCAGCTGTTGAACCACTCTACCATGACGAAAGGTTGCCAGTGAGCTTTGGAAAATGGCCCAAGTAAGTACTAAAAGGAAAAAGATGTTAAGACATGCACTTGAAACCAACAGCTGAGGAGAACACGTTGAACGTACACTCCTGACATATTTCAACATCTTTAACTTCCAGAGGCTGAGGAACCACGCAGAGGGCAAAAATACAGAGGTTGGTTAAGAACCACCAAGGAAGATAGCCGTAAAAACTCGACTGCAGCTTACATACGGTAAACTGCTGGTGCACTGTGTCCAGCGTTTTACCACCCCTTCCAAAAGCATTCTTTATTAAATAATCACTTTCTTGTGCTTTCTCTGGTTTTTGTTGATTTCACCCATGATTGTCCTGTGCCTTGATTTCAAATTCTCAGCAATAGTGCTATGCTTGAATAGTGGAAGGCATGATGCTGAAGGCCCACCTGGGTGGGGCCCTCACTCTACCTCTACAGGAGACAAAAAGATGTTAGTGAAGTAGCACAAGAATTGCAAAAAGCTACACAACTGGTTCTGTCAGAAAATATGGTAATGATGGACAAGTCACTAGAGAAGACCCGTGACAAGAACAGAACTGGTGGAAGATGATAACTTGTTGTGCAGTGACTAAATATATATATGGGTTTTTAAAAAAATAGTATTTTAGATTTTTTTAATGTTTTCTCTTTCCTGTAATGTAGATCTACTGCTCTTCTATTCACACACATGCAAATGAAAAAGAGGGAAGGAGGATTATGACTATCATTCATTGGTGCTGCTCCTGCATATCTTTCCAGTACTAGTGAACCTACTGGGCTCAATAAGAGTATTTGCCTGATTAAAAATTTATACAACTTATTGGAGAAATGCTTATTATGTAGTGATATGATATAGCAATACAAGCTTTTTCCCTCATAAACCAGGGAGCTCTTACTGTGAATCTATTTTATACACCCGATAGTACTTGAGTGGAGGTGATGTTGCAGGGGCTGGTACGTGTTTCCATCAGCACTGTTACTGTGGCTCCCCATGAAATGCTGCCACCAGCTCTCGTTAGTGCATGAGGCCCATGCAACACTTTGATGTGGTCACTCCTGCCATGGCTTTGTGAAAGAAAGGACTCTCAGAATGACTTGTGGCTTTTTGTCTGGCACTGTAAATGATCACTTAGAGAGTTACTACCATAATTCGCTCTCTTCTGGAAGATGGCTTTCCTCCTTTTCCTAAGCCTGTCTAAAAGAATTAGTTCAGGGGTAGGGGATGGGCATAAGGAGCCAGAATTTTGCCTAACTTTAAATGCTATGCTCTCTCACTGATACTTAATGGTGTTGCAGATGCTGGGTTGGAGGGGGAAGGTGTCAGAGGGAAAATCACCCTAAGAATAAAACTGGAGTTTTAGATCACCTTCTATAAAAGCAGTAAGCACACTAATCATAAACTTGATTTGTGATTCTCCTTTTTCCCTTTCTTTTTCCAATGTTCCTGGCAGGTGATGAATTTGAAAGAAAACTCAGTTACGTTCCAGTTCCTATGCTACGTACAATTAGTTGATTAAATATGAGAAATCACAAAATTTAAATTGAATTCTTTTGCCCAAAATAATATTTATAACTAATTTTTATATTTATAAATTATATAAATAAGTGTATATTTATATTTATAATGTCTAATACAATAATAAATAATAGTTTCCCATGCATGAGTTTAGTTCTTGTTAGGAAAAAAAAAATTATTCCATGGTTAGCGTGCAATATTTAATTTCAACTAATGTCTGGGCCAGGAAGCATTTTAGTTGAGCTGTCTGCAAATATTCCCTGATTATAAACTAGCTGTTTACACCATTGAAACAAATTCATCTGCAGATGTGAATTTCTGTTCTTCACTTTCTCAAGTATTCACCGATTCTTGAATTTTAGGTGTGGTCATAGATGCCGTGATTACGTAGATAAATGAAGATACTATTTGGTGTCATATGAAACCCTTCTTTGTTGGACAACCATTTGGAATCCAAATAAGCTGAAAAGCATCTGTTTTGGAAATAAATAGAAAATATAGAAGACTATGGAACTGTAGAGCAATGATGCCCAGGAAATATCTGTAACTGCCATATGCTGCATATTATAATTCCAGACTATATTTTGGTTTTTCTTTTCTTCCTACATTTTATAATCTATGAATTGAGATATCTTAGAGAATTAACATACCCTTTAATTATTTTTAAAAGTAGGGGAATTTAATAGGCCTGTGGGAACACTCTAAATGGAAATAAGAAATGCTAAGAAAACGCTAGTTAACAAGCAGACTTAAGTCATTAGGAACAAGCACTTTTCCCTGGTATCAGACATTTGTTACATTTTTGCCTTTTTTTGTTCGTTTGGTTGGTTTTGGGTGGGTTATTTTGCTGTTTTTTTTTTGTTTGTTTGGTTGGTTTTTTTTTTTTTGCTTTTTTTTTTTTTTTTTTTTTTTTTTTAGACAGACTCTTACAGTGTGGTAAGACACGGTCTGATCCTGGAAATCAATGTGGGTATGATTCATCTCTCTGAAGCCCACAATCTTTGCCTCATAAAACTAAGGAATATTCAACACTAAGAAAACTTGCACGTCTAGGAATATTGACATACAATATTGGCAA
The DNA here is from genome assembly GCA_024611175.1 of Megaceryle torquata. Lineage (NCBI taxonomy): Eukaryota > Metazoa > Chordata > Aves > Coraciiformes > Cerylidae > Megaceryle > Megaceryle torquata. Next base: position 27,282 of record JANIJG010002269.1, on the reverse strand, counting down.
AATACTCCTAATAGGAATATACTGTATCAGGGTAATGAAACAGTCTCCCATGAGCAGAAAAAACCCTTCATATTTGCACAAACATGGGTTTTAGAAGTATGACTTTTTTTATACTAGCAGGTTTTTTGGTCATCTCAGTCAGAAATAGCACCTCTCAACCCTATGGGTTTGCAAGCGGATACGTGGGGTATACATTGCAGAATTAGTGGTTGTTATCTGTACAAGTAATCCCTCAATAATTTCACATCAATTTAATTCTTGTATATAAATAGCAAGAAAATCCCTTAATGGAATCTTTGGGCAGAGTTACAGAAAAAAAGTGGTCTTTGCTCACGTGGGGCAGCAGGTGACAGAATCCCTGCTGAGCAGTGGTTGCATACAGACAACAGCTACCTGTACTCTGCTAGTGCACTGGTGGGTCTAGCAGGGTGGACTGGGCTTGTGCATGCTATTGCCATGGCATTCACTTGCACAGCTTGCTGTCCGTCCTGCCATGCAGAGATGGTCCTGGGCGTACTTTGTATCTCGTTCTGTAACTGATTGTTCCAAAATGTGTCTCTGCCCTCTGATTAATACCTCTCCAGCTTCAATTAAAATGTAGCATGAAGGGCTTTGGCCTTATTTTCCCCTTTATGTGCATGTCTGTAAGGAGGATAATTTTCTATTTTTTTAAAATCAAAATCAACTCAAGTTATCCTCTCCTACTAAAACAAACCACATCAAACTGAAGAGCTCAGGGATATATTTCCAGAGAATTTGGACATAGGAAACCTCTGAGAATTTTGGCTGTTTCTCAAAATCCAGATTAATACACTAAAAGTCCTAAGGACAACTTATCTGACCTTATTTTTTATTCAAGTGATGAGTAAGTACCGATGCTGTGTGGGGTAAGCTGCTCAAGGCTTCTCTAGTTGGTTGCATATTGCCTGGGTCTACATGTATATTGGGGTCTGATAGGCTAGACAGTTAAAACAGTAACTCTGAACGGTAATATTCCTTGTAACCATTCTTAGTGCATTCATGATTAAGCTTTTGGTGGGCTCCTTTTTAAGGGGTTCTATCCTCATCCCCTCCCTCACAGTTCTGAGGAACATTAACTGACTATAAAATCATAGAACAGTCTTGGCTGGAAGAGACCTTCAAGATCATCAAGTCCAGCCTTATTCCTAGCTGTATCAAAACCACTAAACCATGAAGAGAGGGAAGGGCTTCTCCGTTGCTTCATTTTCCATTGCACCTTCTTTAGTGGGGGCTTTAAACTCACCTCCTAAGATAGCAAGAAGCTCCTGGGATAGCAGCATTGTTTCCTATTATTTTGCTGTAGGTAGCAGATGAAGGGAGTGAGTGTGGTTGTCAACTGCTGCTAACGAGGGATTGTGTGTTCTTCCCCCATTAGCCCTGATTAGGGACATGTGTGTGACCTGCTCTGTGATGCCACAATGATCCAACCAGTTGTATGGCTGTCTTGTCCAGACCATGGAGGCATTTAACCTCGACTGAGGTATATATGCACTTGTGGGAAAACTCTTCCCATCTAACTTCACAGGTGATGGGAAAGGCAAAGTAGACAATCTACAAATGGAAGGTGCCCTAAAGTTGCCATTGTGCCCATGACAAATATTTCTTTAAACCCTCAATAATGGTGGTAAATAGCTGACTGGAAGCACTGGAAACCCCTCATTACAGCATACAAAAAGTTTCATTTCTGACATGTAACTGAAGTTAGAAGGAAAATGTACTCCAGTGGAAGATGAGATCTGAAACCTGGGTGGAATGGTGAATTGGGTCACGGTCTACACAAGAATATAATATATCAAGTGAGAGCAAGTGAGGATAGACAGCAAGAATGGACCTGGCAGAAATGGAAAAGCCGAAGGTTGCAGAGAGGGTAGTAAGAAAAGAAATATTGATAAGGATGAGGGAATATTAATAGAACAAAGTAGAAACAGGGTAAAGCAAAGGGATGAGGAATAAAAAACCCCACATATCTGCAATTTAGGTCAGCATTTTATCTAATAGCCTGTGTTTTGCTGGTAGAAACAAGATGGAAAAGGCTGGGGTAGGAATCTCTGGTATTTTTACTACATCCTATTTTCCCCATTGCTTTACTTTTGATCTTGTAGTTTACAATATTGGAGCAGGGATATAGAAGATGGGATAATCTTCTGCATAATTGTGTGGCAGTAATGGCATGGAGCAGTAGTAGCTCTCTCTTGGTTTGGCAGCATCTAAAATCTTCTCTGCACCAACACAAAAGCCTCTAAAAGGTGCAGGAGAATAGAGGATACTCCCTCAGTGCTGCCAGGCTTCTCTCACTCTAAGATTATGGATGGGTGGGGGTATGTATGACATATTTTTCAGATACCGTTTGGAGCAATATCAGCTGGTACAGGTGCTGGGACAGATCGGGCTGGGCTGTGCTGCTCCTGTGGCACAGAATGTTTCTCAAGGGGGGAGAGAGACACTCATGAACTGAGGGTGACCTCAGTTTTGGAGGAAAGGCATGAAAATGCCTACAGCCAGCCATGTCTCTCCTCCTAAGGGTGTCTTCTGCCACCTTGCCCACTTGTTTGCTTATACTTGAACAGCACTACAGTTTTTAAAAATGAACCCATCACTGCCTGCATGGTGGAGTGTACTTTCTTCTAGAAACACATGTGGAGATGCATGCACTAGCCACATATACACAGTGCAGTAGAGGAAAGGGACTGCTGTGCTGGGCAGAGTAGATTAAATCCCGTGACTGATTCAGAACTACCTCTTCCCCCTTCCTGAAACTGTTGCAGTAACACACCTCCTTAACTTCATCAGTCTCTCATTACCCTTCATCACTCCTAAAGCAAGGCAGCCTTGGAATATCACAGAAATAGTCCAGAGAAGGATAAATTTACCTGCTTCCCACGCCTAGGTGGAACAAGATCACTTCATTCACACTTTTCTGCATCTTTATCGCTCCCCATCACTGAAGCTTGTCTGTGCTTGCAGCAGCACCTGCCACACTGTCTGCCACTGACCACTGCAACAGGCAGCCAAGGGATAAGCGGTAATATCAGCTCATCTTCAGTAGTAACAACGGTGGAAGACAAACAAAAATTCCCATTTCCCCTTCTCCAGAGTGATACCTGGGAACAGCAGAATTGCCATGCTGTTTTAATCCAGCGTATCTGGTATCCTGCAACCAGACATGGGGGGACCAGTTTCAGAAGAAGGGTGGCAAAATAGAGTGAGTCAACGTTTGCTATTCAAGATTTGCTGGGATTAGGGATATTGCAGGTAGAGGAGGATCTCATCCTGATCTCTGAGGTTATCTGTTGTCATGACAGATATAATTTGATGACTTCCATTTAAAAAGATGTAATAGTTGGTGTGTAATACAATAATATATATGGTATATGTGACCTACAGCTAGATGGTGTTTCTCACATAATTTTTGTTGATGCTTTTGAGGTTTTTTCTCTATATACTCTCATCATACTTTTTGCAAAAAAAAAGACGTATTAAAGCCTTACTAAAGCCATAGATAGATATTTTTCACAGAAGACTCTCCAAGTTTCACAGGGGAAAATGGCTTCATGCAAAGAAGTGGCAAATGTGTGAGGGGGTGTTAGTTATTTTTCTCCTGAAAAACAAAAGCTATCTCATCTTTTAATGCAATTTCAAAGTCAATATGGAAATATTATCCATATAATGCCCTGTAGTCTCTCTGCAGTGGTTTTTAATTGTGTTATTGTCCTACATCTTTACTTTGTGCAGTCCTTTTTCAGATCTAAATAACTAGTATATGAAGAGATACAAAGTCTGGACTTGACAGTCCTACTATAGGGCGTGCTTTCCTATCATCATCCAACAACGCGTGCTGTTTACATGCTTTTAAAATGTCCTCCTAAGTATTTTACTGTCACTGTCTGAATTTCAGAGACTGACTAGTCCTATCCTGCTGTATTTCCTTCTCAATTTAAATCTTACCTCAGTACAGTTCAGGAGGTCCCCTGTTCTACATAAATAAAAGATAAATTGACAAGACAACCTTGACCACATCGTGGCCGCATCTCCTGATAGTACTGGAAAATAAGAACTGTCCTCTTTTAAAGTATCTGCTGAGGACTGTTATGCAGGAACTGTTGAGTTTTAATCCTAGATGGGATTAAATTCTGCACTTCCCATCACCTTGATCAAACTGCTGATGAGGGAGATTTTCAGGGGTGTAAAAAACAGCTAGACATCCCTCTGTGATTGAAAAGCAGTGGAGTTCACCATTTTATGGTTCTTTGTGCTCCAAGTCCGCCTCCCGCCTTAGTGTCTCTCACTTCTCAGTGAAGGCCTGTGCCCTCCCTGTCCCACAGCATGGCTGCGAGCACTCTGGAGTTCATGGCGGGAGGCCAGAGCCCCGCTAAAGCTCTCGCTGTTAGGATGGCTTTGAACAGTGGCATGTAGCCCCCAAGTACTCTCCTTTAAAGAGCAGTTTTGTGCACAGAACAAAGAATTAATTCTTCTAATTGCTTCCCGTGATCTGAGACAGCGTCCACCTGACTTTGTGGAGGGGAGGGGAAGGTGGGCCGTGTGACAGGAGCCAGCAATGTGTGCTTCCAACTCTTGGGCACGTTTGCGACTTTGAGGAGAGCTGGGGAGCAGCAATTAGCCAGCACGGGCAGCTCTCTTAAGGGGCGCAGGCTCCGCTCCTGTAATACATCCCTTTCTTAATGTGACTTGATGTAGATAGAGCAGGGGGTCTATCAGGTGTGAAAAGCCCTGCTGCTCCTGGCTTGGAGTGGCCTCCAGACAGCGATTTGGCGACGTCAATCTAGTCATGCTTGATTTGGACACTTAACGCGGTAAAGCAGGATCCCTCTCCCCCCGATCAACTTCTCAATTAGCAAGCTGCCTTCTGTAACGGGCTCGATTCACAGTCCCCCCGGGCCGCTGCAGGGGTCATTAGGGTGAGAAAACTCCAGTGCCAGCTCTGGCTCCAGTGAAGTGAGCTGAGAGATTTCCTAAATACATATAACCCTTTTTCAAGTTGTTTGCTTTCATGGGATTGATTTGTGGCACATTAAGAAGCTTAAGGCTTCGGTATCTTCTTTAAACTGCCCACCTTATCGCCTTTACAGCTGACAGTTTCCTGACAGCCAGAGTGTAAGCAGAGATAACTAGTAGGTTAGTACACATATATATATATTACATACAAACATTATATACGCCGCTCAGTATTTTCTGCTTAAAAAGGGGAAGGGGGAAGCTTTTCGTTTGTAGTCTCTGAGGTTTTGGTTAAAGAGCAGCCACTGTGAGCAGTCACCAGTTTTAATGGCAGATCTGGAGAGGTGTACAGGGGGTGCCAATACCCATCTGCAGTCAGCGTAAAATAATAAATAGGCAAATTTATGGCCTCGTCTCCCAAATTTCTTTCTTTTCTTTATGAGAGAGCAAACTATTGTTACATTAAATATTCAAACTACACAAAATCTCAAGGGCTTTCCTTTCCCACAATGTGTTACCAGTATTCATGCATATGAAGAACAGTAACCCATATACAAACGGCACCTTTTTTAATGAGCAATATATGTCAACATGACACCTTCTTATGAAATACAGCTTTCTAGGTTCTGCCTTTGTGGATGTAATAATTGAGATGTTTCTAATATATGCAGTTACATTACCTGCTCATTGTTTGTGATTTTGTTCCTCTCCTAACTTTATACTGTTTATAATGCTTCTAGCATTTAACTCAATTCATGCTCGGTTTTATTTAATTAGAAATATAATTTTCTGCTACATTAATTATAAATTTGAGTGAGATGTTGGCACAGAATTTCCTCAAGCATTCTTTTCAGGAGAGGAACAAAAATCACAGGGAATGGGGAAGAAACTATAAGACCAGATGCAGGTATAAAAATATCAATACCTAAAAACCTAAACAATTTAATACATAAATGAGAGGGAAAAAAATATTTAATTAATAGATCTCCTTATTTTAGTGTAATATTTATCGAAACAACTGGGTTAATGCCAGAAAACTGTCATGGCGATTCGTCTCATAATCTGACATATTTTCAAAACATACTTTTAGAACCAGCTCTAAATATGCTGAAATCTGAGTTTTGAAAACCATATTATTTTTAGATCATTTTACTGTTTATATTTTTCTTGAAATATTTTTTTCCAAAAGCTGTACCGTTTCTGTAAACGTGTCGATGATATATAGATATCAGCAATGCATATGCATGCAGAATGTGATGTATATAGTGTATGTGCTTCTTCAAAGTACCCTGATGCTTTGATTTGTAACTGTTTAAGGTTTTACTTAAAATTCTGAACACTGCACAGAGCATAGCCATTTCAATGGAATACTTCAAATAGTAAGTCCTAAAGGTGACACAACAAAGGAAATACCTTAGATACCGCAGCTTTTATTTATAAAGGAAATGCTCACATAGTCAGTCCAATGAAGGAAAACTTTACCTGTTTCCATTTCTATAGGAAGAGCAGTTCTATTAAACCATCACTTCGTTGCATGAATTTGCAAGTGCATCATGATTTGTATGAGCAGAATAAAATATTTGGATGCCATCTAATGGGTTGACACACACCTTTTTCCTAATTTCTAAGCATTTTACTTATTGCAAACATAAAAAAAAAAATCTTCTTACTCATTGTGCAGCACTCATCTTATGGTGGGTTTTAGAAAGGAGAAATTCTAAGTACAGGACAAGAAATTATTGTGTTGTGTAGTGGGGAGAACATGAATCTTTTCCTTATTATTTTCTCCCGTGGAACTATTCTGCTATTTTTATTTTCCACACATGCTTACACACATGCATGCATATCTACTTTAGCTCTCTGAGCAATTTTCCAGAAAGCAGGTGTCTGGTAGTCTGAGTACCATATATCTGAATGTCATTCTTGGGGGCAAATGCTTATGTCAGTGAGTAGTTGCTATAAATACTGATATTTTTCATAGTACCTATCATTCAGGATTCTTAACGGACTTTTGCACTCCAAGCTTCCTGTTGTCCTTTTAATGCAAAGTAAAGATGGGACAATTGAGGCACAAAGAGGGGATATTTGCACAAGGCCACTTAGCAAGGTAGCACAGGGACCAGGGATGGAGACTTCTTTTCCCTGCTCTAAACATTGACTCACAGACCCTACTGATTTTTATAATGTTAAAAAAAATTAAAATGGCCATACCTCGACATTCCTAGTAGTCCCTTTGATGACTACTGGGCACAGCACACCTCCTCAGCTCGACAGAACCAGGCTGGCTTGAGGGGCAAAGGCTCTGTGGAGGCAGAGCAATGCACCTGCTTGGGAAGTGTTGCCAGTTCGGGGCTCACAATGCCTCCTATCATCTTCTGTCTGGTATAAGCATGCTCTTTTACGGCTTGCAACATAGCTCTCATCCTCTGCCAAAATCTCCAGGGTGATTCCCACAAGCAGTGAGGTTTCTGCACCGGGGATCGCCACTTCAGAAAGAATTCTTCTTACATGTTTGTTGTATTCCTGGATACGTATCTCCTAGCAAAACAAGATGTGGAAACATGATGAGAACCTTGTGGCCGTACTTCCTACCTAAGCACGTCTTTGCCTAGAGCATCATGGCATGAAAGAGCCTGCTAATGGTTCTTAAATGTTCATTACTGTAGATCTTCTCCCAGAATATACTTCTCACCTTGAATGACCCATGTGTTGAATTTTAACTAAGGGAACACATGATAGCAAGTCTGTCATGATGCTAGCTTTTTTTTCCTCTCCAACTCTTAAAAGCCTTTTATTATAGGACTGCTTAAGGCATTCTTCAATTAGCATGTGCTGTATTGTGGCTGGAACAGCTGTTTACCATTTAATAAAGCGTGGCATAATTTATTTTCAGAGTCTAGCAACCGTCTTTGCTATTACACCAGGGGAGAAACACAGTAACTGCATTGTTCACAGCACTGATGAAAGAACTGTAGACTTTATTATATGACCTCATAGAACTATTAACTCACCCCCCCCCCTCTTATTTCAATATGTATTTACCTGACTGTGCATTGATTTCTTACCCAGAGGTTCTACATTCTCAGCCACCTCTGGGGCAAAATGAAAAATGTCTGTGTTTTATGTCCCTCACATTAGGCAGCTAATTATATATTTGTACCTTAATTTCCTTCCCTTCCCCCATCTCCAGGTGCAAACTCAGTATGCACCACTTAGACCTTGCTCCTTACTCACTGGAGAAACAATAGAGTTGTTGGGAAATGGTAGGAGCTTGGCTACTGCTCATCAGGGGTCTTTCTGTTCATTTAGATCTTTTTCTTCCTAGATCCCTCCTTCCTTGTTTAGCATTTTTTGGGGGGACACACAACTGAATCTGAAATGCACCTTAGAAGAATCTCTGTTGAGTTTTGCTTCTTCCACAACAATGTGGAGCTATATGCCATTGTAGGGCAAGCAACAAACTCCCCATATCTATGCTGAAAGTGGCACTGGTTCCCTCCTAGGAGGGTCTGCAGGTCATCTGCACCACCTGACATCAGTTGCATGGCATTACCACAAGGACAGATGGCTGCTGCATGGAGCAGCATCCTTGTGGCAGGCAAGTATGACTCTTCCATAGGCACCATAGTGAAGGTCATCCCTGAAAGGGCCTCACCTGCAGCCTCTTCCCAGCAATCTCGAGTTACCACTGAGCTGTCTTTGAGATCACTCATTCAGGTAAGGAGAAGGGAGGGCAGGTGGCAAACAGAACCCAGCAATACTTTGTCACAACCAAAAGGTAAAGGTACACCCTTGAGTGATATCTATATCGTGCTGTGCATGGCACAAAGCCCTAAATTAGCTTCCAGATCTGGAAACAGTGTAGACACATCTAAGTGGCAATGCAAGGGGCTAGTTAGCTGGGACGTGAACCTCATTAGCCCCAGTGGAGTGCTACACAAAGTCGCAGCATTTGGCCAACCCTGAACTGTACCACTATGCTGTGACAGTTAGACCTACCCCCAGACTGGGAACCAGCTTGGAATATTGCATTCTTATTCTTATTTAAGTTTGGCACATTAAATTTGTTTTTAAGTTGCTTGAGTTTGACAATGAAAATATGTCAGCTGAGTATCTGCAAATTTTTAGATTCAGCCTGTGCATGTAGATGGATTTATATACATGATTTAAAGTAAAGCATGTGTAGAAAGATGAAGTTTATATGGTTGCTTTGTAGAAATGGATGTAATATTGATGTTGACTTTACTGGTAGAAGTTTAAGGATGTCACGATGCATGAGTGGTGGTGCAAAGCAGAGCCCTGAGTGCATTGGGAGGTCATTTTTAACTTGAATTTATTTCCACAGTATCAGGCATAGATCATTGTGTGCTGTGCACAATCATCCATGCTTTTCATCTGAGTCAATCAGAGTGGTTAAAGAAAATTTAAAATGAAACAAAATTGTAACTTGATTAAAAGCAGACAGTAAATTAGGCCAGAATACTCCTTAAAATTGCATTTTAGCTTTAAACTGAAAGTTTGATGATCTGACTGCATGACTGAAAGGACAGGGTAGCAGACTGTGACATAAACGATGTAACTATATTTGCTCCCACCATGAACAAGGGTTTTTTAAAGTTGTGTGATTTAGGCTTCAGAGTTAACACTCCATTGACCAGACAACAAAATTCCCACCTCCTACAGCTTTTTCAAACTATAGTTTTAGAAAAGTGGTATTACATCCATAATGTCTGGTCATGCTTCAATTTTTTTGAGCCAAAATTAAGGCCTGTAATACTTACTTGAAATGAAAGCTTAAATTGTTTCACAGAACGCAAATAACCTAATTAGGGAAGGATATAGAAGTAAATCTATTTTGTTTTGAATGTCTGGTTTGGAGGTGTTTGAAAATGGAATTCATCCATGTCAACTTTACATAAAGAATTCTTTCACGCAGTCTGCACAGAAAAAAAGGCTCAGTTTCATGGACTTCAGAAGACTCGGGACAGAGGTTGGCAAATAGTTTGCTCCACACAGATGGAACAAACTGCAAGTCTGTGCTAAGGGGACCAGCTCAGCTACATGAAATTACAGTCCACAGTGATGAGAACAGCACATAAGCCCTACGTGTAAAAAGAAGAAAACCCCCCCTACATTTACATTTGGACTTCAGCTTATATACAGTTATTTTCTTTTATGACAGTTGTATACGATGTGAGAAACATCAGCTTCACCTGAGAGAGGTTTGCTCCCCCTGTTTTCAGCATGTAGATCATGCTGCAGATACCCAAGTGCTAAACATCACACACAGTGCAACCAAAGCCAGATGGGATTTCTCGCATACCCAGGTTAGCTAAACACGAAATCAAAACACACTCAGACAAGTAGTGTGTGACTGCACTGCCAGGCTACAGTCAGGCTCTGCTGTCGCATTTCCATCTGCCCACAATCCAGCTAGCAACTTAAATTGTTAACAGAGGAGGCCCTAGAGATGTCCTGCAGCCCATCCGCAGCAAAGTGGAGACTGCGTTTCTAGGTGGCACATGCTGGGTATCCTTACAGAGCAGTGTTAGGAACAGCAGCGTACTTCCTATGTCAAGTTAATGCTTCAGTGTCTGAGTTTGCTTTTAAAATAAAATGAAGGGTACTGAGGTGAAAAGGTTTCTCTGCTCTAGCTTGGCAATACTAACCCTCTTTTCACAGCATTACCAAACAAGGCAAACACTGAATCAGCCTTTGATTTTAGTAGACATTTAAGCACGCTTCAGCAATTGTGTTTGAACACCTTCCTTAATATGCTTAAACTAACTGGACTGTTTTGTTTTACTTTCTTTTTCTTCATCTTTTTTTGCAGTATCTAAAATCAGGGACAAGGTTTAAAGCTAATTTGGATAGACATCTAAACCATGTTATCTAACTGCTCCCATGTTGTGTCACTTGTGTTTTACATTTTCTAAATTCAGTGCCTAGAATGATGAGCTCTCGTGGAAATTTGGCCGCCTCACCTACAACTGGGAAGCACTGGAAATCTCACTGAAGGCTCACTGCTTTCATCTGTTTGCAACCATATAGCATTCCCCCCCGTTTGACACCCCAGTTTTGTCAAGAAAAGATTTTAAAAGAGAGGGACTTGGAGGAGGTTGTATAAATGGCAACAAGGATACAGAAGAGAATCCAGAACTGTTTCAAAAGTGGACATTTTTTCCTGCATTGTTTGTTTTCCGCTTTTTTACTTTTCTTTCTTAGGAGTCTCTGTTTTAGTGGCCCCTACTGATTGCTGAACCAGAGTTAATTTAAGCAGAGTCACCAGAAGTCTTTTACTGGATACTAGTGAGTGCAGACAGGAGGTCTGTGGATGAGCAAGGTGAATGAGAACTCTCTGCTCCCACTTCTTCACTTGCATGGTTTAACTTCGATAGGCAAAGTGGGGCAGCTTCTCCTCTCCCCTTGGCTGGAAGCATGTTTCATTTTCAATGAGCATTTAGAAAGCTGTTCCAGGGAACAGAGGATGGGTGGGAGTGAAATAAGTTCTCCAGGCATTCATAAAAATGTATGTGGGACAAATTTACCCGCTTCCTTTCTCTACAATTTGACAGGGAGGATTTTCAAAAATATCTTGTGGGAAGTAAGAGAATACAGACTATTTAAAGCCAGTAGTACTTGTGTCCCTAAGTCACTTAGAAATGTCTAAGGAATCTCCATCTAATAATCTAAATAATAACGAACACATAAAAATTGCATGTTCTCTAAAACTATGCTTTTCAATGTGCTTTGTAATCTAGATTCTTTTATGTGGTTTTATGCTTCTCCAAATAGCATCTTATGCTGTCTGAAATATTTGCTAAGGGCCAAATTCTGCCTTTCAGTGCATACAGTTGAATTGAAATCCTGAATAATACACAAACCTACTAGGAAAAAAAAAGCTGATTGTCTATTTCAGTAAATGTCTGATTACATTTAAAACAGTGAATGTGTATTATTTTGATCCCTCATGCACTGTGAAGAACAGAGGTTTGAAAGCAGCGTTTCAAGTTTTTATAGAAACAGTATCTAGCAGGGATATTACAATGTGAAGATTAGGTCTCACCTCCTTGTAACGAATAAATTGAGACTAAAATTAAGCGAGTTTCCAGGGTCACCAACTCAGTTAGTGGCGAAGACAGGTTTAGAACCCATCTCCCATATATATTTTTTCCCTAATGAACCTAGTTAACCCAGCAGTGAGAATGAGGAGAAAAAAATAATTTGAAACCATGCGAAACTATCTATAATTACTGTGCCACAGGAGAAATTCCATTTAATGTCTGCTTTGTCATTCCTGAATCTTAAGATGTGTTTTTTTTCTCCTTCATTTTCTGTTGTGCAAACAGATGTTTTGTACTCCTACTGGAAACCCAGACTGCTTATCCAAATCATGCAACATTTTAATATAAAATTAAAGTAGGCAAAAGAGTGATGTTGGTAGCAAATCAATGGATTGTACAGAGGACAGTTGTCAAACAGCAATAGTAAAAAGGAGGAAGCTTGTTGGAGCAGCTGTAACCGACATTAAATCCTAAATCTTGTGAAAGTCCCATGTAATTTGGCAGGGAATTATGGCCCAGATCAGTTTCATCTCAGCGCATATGCAGTTCTGCCTACCAGTGCAGTTGTGTGATGGAGCATTTCTAAGGTAACGATGAGAATCGGGTCCCCCCTCCTTACTCAGGGCATCACCCAAAATCTCTGGGAGAGGATGGAAACTGATTAAATTGGATCCTTCTAGAAAGCACATGCCTCATACGCATCATGCAGCTTAGTCAAATTCTCATCTCTTTTGCATATCTGTCCACTCTTCCTTTCCTCTCTTTTTCTTGTCCTTCCCCTCCCAACCTGTTCCCTTTTCTCATCTCTTGGTACTTAACCTTCAGGTTTCTGTTTAGTAAACCTACCAAAGTAGAATCAATAGCCTGGTGCTTAATCACACTTTTTGCTGCTCAAAATGTCAGGTTTGGGTTTGTTTGTAGAAGGGCTTCTGCATGTCTTTCATTTTTTATCTCTGTGCAGGATGTTCTGTACCACTCAAATCCATTAGAAATGAAAGCTTTTGCTGTGGCTGATTGTTCTAATCTCCATTGTGGTATATATGGCATAAATGTAAAATTTCAGGTGTTGTTTCAGAATATCAAGAGAAGAGATCTACCCTGGTACTTTTACAGTTTTTCATCCTTTCCTCCTAGGTGAAATCAGTAAGGATCAGTTTTCTAATCTGCTGAGGTAGCTAGGGCATAGTCTAACTACCTGTAAATAGATGTGAGTTTAAGCATTCTCTTGCCACAGAGAAAATGGTAAATAAAGCACAGAGTTGTAGCAGGTAGCTGCGAGTACTGGTAGAAATTAAATCCTTGCTGTTTTTTTGGCAAAACAGACAAAGCAAGAGACCGTAGCTCAGTGCATCAGTTACAACTAAGAGTCTGTCAAAACTATTTCTTCTCTCCATTAGTAAAATTTTATATGTTTTAGAAACTTATTTGTGTAACAGGTTTGAAAAGGGGAGGAAAACGAAACTGCCCACGGAGAGTCAAGTGCACACAGTCCTGTACAAAGGAGTACATGAAGGTGGCTCCTGACTGATCTCTTGATCCTTGGACAAAACTGAGGAGAATGTCTAACAAATGCATCGTTTTGCAGTAAATTAGATCAGATTTCCGCATCTCCGCACTCAGTCTGTGAGCTGACAGTTCAGTAAAATGTTCCCTTGTAAGGTTCGCCCTCTTAGGAAAAGGGGCAATAATTCATCATTAGAATTTCAGAGTCCAGGTGTAGATGAAAACTGATGGAGCCTCCAGCGAGGCAGGGAAAGTGCACAGAAGAAGAAAATTTTATCTGAAGCCTAATTCCCTGGTTACAGCAGAGAATAATTAAGATAATATTGCTTCAAGAGTTCTTTAATGATTAAAAATCACATATGCAGAATCCATAAATTGGAGGGCAACAAATTGGAAGGATACAGCCTCAGAGATCTGTTTTGTGCACGTTGTAGCGGGAAGCACACCGGTGGCACAACAGCAGCCTGGGCAGCCACAGGAGACCAGGCCCATTCCAAGGACTTTGTTTAGATGCAACAAATCATTTGTCTGTTATTAACCCAGAGCTTGTAATTATGCAGATTGCCATAGATTTTCCTGGGCCTGGAAGTGAGATTGAGGGTTGTTCACACTATAGCAGGCAGCTCAGGGCTGGCCATGCATTACTGAACTTGCCACATTTATCATGTTGACTGATGGCAGCAGAAGCAGGTCTCAGGTCCCAGTGGTTAATGTAGTGGGTAATTAACTGTCATTTGCCTAGTAATAGGCTGATGATCAATGGTTTGTGTGGAAACAAATTCTAATCAGGTAGCTGATAAATGCTCAGGGAGCGAGAGCAATTGAAATTGGGGGAAACTATGTCCAGAATTTCAAAATGGCATTGTGGGGTTTTTTATTATTATTATTAATGGGAGAAAACTATGTTCTTCATATAAACAGCTTTATCCAAAATTAGCAATAGCTAATATAAATCTCACATTTGTTTTGTGTGTGGTTGGGAAGAACTAACAGCAAGGAGGGCCTCCTTCCCTTTACGTAATTGAAAAATTTTTATGTGGCTGGTGCTTAGCTGAAGCAGCTTCTGTGGGGGTCTCTCATTTCAGGACTGTAGAAAGCTGCACATAGTGGACTCTGGTGCAGTAAATCTCCATCCTCTGCAGAGCTGGGTGACAATCCCAAATTGTTTCGCTGTACTGCAACACACGAACTGCAATGCTAGCTGTAATGGATTTCCAGTTTCTCATGCACACAGACACACCTCCGCAAAGGGGATGTGGCCATGGAAGGTGACACAGCCTGCACCTAGCGCCCTCTCCAGCAAGGGGCTTGAGCTGTGTCTCAACTATTCAGTTGTTGCACCTAAACTACCTAAGCATTGAGGTGCTGTTTGATTCCTCCACACTAATGGGACTGTTCTCTTGCTTGTGTCTGAATGTTTCTGTTGTAGAGCCTTAAAACCTGGCTTTTCTTTTACTGTATCCAAATACCATAGAAGTACTACGCACCCACAGTCCTTACTCGGTACCATTTGCAGCCCAGTCTGCTTTCCTCATGCAACTGAACTACCGTCGTCTCCCCTGAAGGTGTGAGGGATAGACAGAGCTGGTGCTTTGGTCTGTGGGTATTGTCTTTTCTAATGCAAAGCCAGCCGACTACTATGGAAGGCAACTAAGTCTTGTGTCCTTCTTACTTACAGATGAGGAATGAAAGTCTGAGTGGGGTTTAGATACCCTCAGCAAACCCCATGCATGATGGAGATAGGACTGGAACAGAATGTTCTACAGAGGGAAAATTTATAATCTTCGAAATAATCTGTAATTTTAGTAATCAGATTTAACAGAACTAGAAGTTGACTTAAGTCATTATAACAAGACCTAATGAGGATGGCCTTGTCCCAGCACTTCTCCCAGTGATCACGGTAACCAACGTCTCCAGAGAAAAAAGGTCACAACTTTAAAGACAAACAGGTCTATTATGTAGGCAGCACACCTTAAGTAGAAGCAGAAGGTAAAAGGATTTGGAATTAAGTAGGCTTGTCGGTAACCCATGAAATTCAGTATAATGCAAGGATGTGATGAAAAAACTGTGTTGATTTTTATGTTACCAAACTGAATTTTCTGCAGAGCACCTTTGAATTCATTAGTTTAGAACTGCTTTTAATTTGGTGTTTCCCTTGAGAGCCATTATATTTTTCTGCTGTCAGCCTGATGTTGAGGAAAAAAAGAAAACTGGCAGATGTGGCGTTTTCATCTAGTGTGCTTCACAGTTAAAAACAGCATTAACTGCTATGCACAAGCAGAGTATTACTTTTAATAATCCATCACAACTATTAAGTAGTTTAAGTAAACTTAGTTTCAAAGATTGCTGCCATGTAGAGCTAACGTATTTTTTCTTGTTCATTATAATCTTTCTATGTCACAAAAGGATGCATATGTATGTTTGGTTTTTTTTGTAATACACCCACTTGAAAAGTATTGAAAAATCTTTAACAAAGAGACTTAAAAAAAAAAAGAAAATGTATATAGATGTCTGGCAAAACCAGCATTTCATATTGTTCTTACAGTATTTTATACTTCTACTCCTGATGTGACTATATATAGTTTACAGCCTCATTTACTTTAATGTGCTACCTGAATAACATAATCATAGCAATAACTATGGTATAGGGTTGTAAGGTGCATGAACCGCTAATGCTTTCTGACGATTTAAATGACTTGTTCATAAAATGTTCTTTTAATAATAGTGGTAAAGCTTTTAGCACTAGATGTCAAAAATGCGAAGAATATTGGCTTTTTCAAGTGTTATTTCTTTTCTAGCTAAAGTGTGTTTTAATAATAAATAGCACCGAAAGCCAAGGTTATGTGGCTCTCGTCTGTACGGCAGGATCCAAGTAGAAGACTCTTCCTGTGTATGCAAACAGCTTGACCTCTGTCTGCGCAGTTATGTAACATCACTAATGTGTTTACTATTTCTGTGTTTAGTTTAACAAGTTGTTTCTTTTATCAAGAAAGGTCAGTATAACCTGTGGAAAATAATAACATCACAATAGGTGCAATATTAGTCTGTCACTGCTTCATAAAGATCTCTCCGGCAAAAAGGACTATGGTAAATTGGACAGACTTCTACTAACAAAGATCCGCCTTTCCGAAGGGAGGTGTGCTGAGGAGTCAACAAAAGGCCAGGCAACTGCTGGGGAAAAAAAAAAAAAAGACGTGTGGGTTTCTTTTCAGTTCAGAAGCATCTTCAGGAATGTTTCTTTCTGTATCTCCAGGTTATTTGGCGTTACAGGAAACTGTGCTGCCTGCAGTAAGCTCATACCTGCTTTTGAGATGGTGATGAGAGCAAAGGACAATGTTTATCACCTGGACTGTTTTGCGTGTCAACTTTGTAATCAGAGGTAAGAGAATTTCTTGGGTCTGTTCCACAAGCTAAGTGCTAATTCGGCACTGGTGTGGGCATACTTTCAAGTGAAGAGGAAACACCTACCAGTAGTAGAAACCCAAGATTGAGATTAAGACCTGGATACTTTTCCTGGGACTGATAGAGAACATATTGCATGACCTTGTCCAGAAAACTTTTTGTGCCTCAAATCCCACATCAATAAAAAAGAATAATGTTACTTCCTCTCCTTCAAAAGGCTGTCTGTCAAATTTAATTAATTAATATTTATAAAGGACTTTGGGATCCTTTTCTGCAGAAGAGCATAGCAGAATCATTTGTCATTATTACATTAATTTCACTTTAATTCCTAATTTTTATGACATATATTTCTTTCAAAGCACATGTTGTTTCTTCCTGTTACCAGAACCGTAATCATTTAAGTTTAAAATACATTGTTCCCACCATTTTCTCTGCAGCAGCATTGAACTTCTTATGCCATATTTTTATTTCCGTATCCTAACCATTGGTTATAAAATTCCAAGGATCCAAAGCTGACATTTTGTTCTGAAGCATCACCCATATGGTGAGGTTGCAGAACAAATGTCAAAAATGGTTAAATTGTAACAATTGAATTTTTCAGAGGTGAGTACAGCCACACAGTATAGCAACAACATTCAGAGAGGTGGCTAAATCCTTTCAGAGATTTTAGCAAGAGCTCCATTTCTAACTCCATGAATGCTGCTAGCAGCTTTGCCAGAGACACCTATGAGGTCTAGGAAATGAGAGAACCAATTATGTCTGCTCTGTAATGTACCTGTTATTTTTAGTTATTTTTTAGTTATTACATGATCCTAGTTAGAGTTTTATAGCGTTCATATTTTTTTCATCTTCAGATGGGAAGAAACACAAGATGTATGTTTCTGGGAAAGTAACAAAAAATTAGGAAGATAATAGTCTAGCAAGAAAAAGTTAGATACAGCTTTAAATAAGCTTTGCTAACTCACCTTGTCCTACAGTGTATTATTTTGTAACACTGTAGTAATTTAAAAATCAAACATCCCTAAAGAACCATAAAACGTACAGCTGCTAATAAGTGTAGCACACTACAATTATGCTCTTTAAAAAAAGCCAAATTGACCTTTTTCATCATGTTGCATGGGAAATTAAAATACCAGGCAAGTAATAACCAGTGCTTAAACTATATAATAATGCAAAGTAATTATAGGTTCTAATGCTATTTAAAGTCCTATATCAATTTTGTCTTGCCACAGAACTAAGAGGCTGTATTCTGAGAAAGGCAGGCAGAGCCTCCCGTAGTACTCAAGTAAGATTCCTAGGTTTCGTTTCTTAAACCATTCACATCCCTGTTTTTTTCAAACCATGGTTCTAGTATCATTATTAAAGCACCTAATATATTTCTGTTGTCTGCTTCATTTATTACATGCCATAATGGGGCTGCATATCTTTAGTGTTGGTTATGCACAATTAGCACTTAGTTATTGTCTTGTCACTTCAGCCCATACAAGACAAACTTCTTTAATGTAAGAAGTCAGCTAATCTTCATCAGTCAAGCAAAGCAGACAATGTTTGTTACCCTGAGTGCAAAAGATTTTCATCATAGTTAGCACTCTTGGACCTAGAGAAGTGAACTTTCTTTTCCTCCCACTGCAAAAGCATAGCTGTTACAATTATTTTCAATACTCCTTTTTTTTTTTTTTTTTCTTTTTTCTTTTTTTTTTTTTTTAACCATTAAAAGTTTTAACTAATGTATAATTTCACTTTGCAGGTAATATAC